>CM041292.1:65111855-65340798 GCA_023052935.1 Piezodorus guildinii
GCATTGATTTAAATAAAAGTCACAACTGCACTTGTATGTATTCAATGAATTGGATAAAGTGTTTGTTTTTTTTTTCTTAAATCTTAAGCATAAATTTAAATTATGATAAATGTTATTTTCTGATTATGTTGGTTGTGGATTAAGTATAATTCGCTCCATTGAAATATACACACTGAAATATTTGGGTAACTTTGCTAAAAGGAACTCAGCGATGTGGTGTTTACATCGCATTCTAAAATAAGATTATAAATCTTAAATTTAAAAACAAACTTATTAATCGATAAAGTTTACGTAAAATATGAAAATTAGTTTTTGTTTATTTCAAGTATGCCATGTTGAAAAAATAAATGGTACTTAATTAAATTAACAACAAGCAATATTTTTTTTTATTTTTTTTTTTTTTCCACTACCACAAAATCTCATTAAATAACACTTTTAACTGAAATTTAATAATTTAAAAGGCTTTTTATTTTAATATAATTTTGAACTATGGTATTTATCATTGAGTAACTACTTTCGGGGGACAAAATTTAGATGATCAAATGTAAAATGATGTTAACTGTAAATATAATGTGGTAATATAATTAAAGAATATTTAGACATATACTGTAAAATAATTTACCCCTTCCACTATTGATATGAGCCAATTATAAATGAACTTCACATAATATTTTTCTTAGTTTCTTAAAAATTTTATTATTTTTTACTTCATCTGTAAACATATGAAGTACCCTATTTGTCATGAGTCTTCTAAGTTAATGTTCCTTTTTATTTTCTAAAAATAATTAACAAGTATTTTGTATGAATTTAGATAAATAACAAAACTGGTAAAATTTGGAAACAACATTCGATTCTCAAAAAAGTTTATATGAGAGACAGTACGTCATCTTGTATCATTAATGTAAAACTATATTTAATATTTGAAATTAATTTTTTTTTTTTTTATATATTAAAGAGATACTTTTGGGGACCATCAACTCAAAGGTAGAACATATGGTCAACTGAGCTTTCCTGTTCTCCTATCCCATGCCCATAATAGAGAGAAAAATCATATCATATATTTTGTTTTTATTTTGCATGATCATATATAAATAATTTTAATTTTATTACTTTTTTTCATCCTTCATTTTACCATATCTTAACAGCTAAAAATTGTCAGACAAGCAGTTCAAAACAAACTTGTAACGGCAAAACAGTACCACATGAGTAAATTAAAGCAAATTAAGTTTTATCAGATTCTTGTTTAATATTTTTTAAGATTTTTAAGAAAACATTTAATTCTAAAAAAAAAAATCAAATATTATTTGATTAATTTCATTGAAAATTATAATTAAATATTTATAAAAGTAAATAAAGTTCTTTTTTGACATATCAAATAATAAAAAAATGTAGAATTAATAGATCATAATTATGATATATTATCAAGTTTTTCTTTATTGCAGAAATATTCTTGATCTGGACAACTGTTTAAATTAAGCAGCTTGTTTAATGAATCATTTAGTTTTTAATACAGTTACAAGCCATGATATAAGTTATATAGTAATCCTAAAGGTTAGGAATTTGAAAAATCTTATTTAAATGGTAAAAAAAAAAAAAAGAAAGGTTAAAAATAAATAAAGACATCCAATACAGTTAATATATTAACATAACTTAATAAAGAGTCCATGTTATCTCTTTCTTCACTTAATCAAGTTATTTAATTAATGAAGCCTCAACACTATTTCTGTTAGTAGTCATTGATTTTTTTCATATTTAAGTATTCTTGTATTTTAAATTTTATAAATCATATCTTAAAAAATAAAATAACTAAAACAATCTGACTTGTAATTCTTTTAGTTTAAACAGATTAAATTTAACAAAAGAAAGACATAAGACATAAGTAATAAAGTAACCTTCTCTGCCAAGGCACACACTATATAAATCCATGTATTAGTACTTACAAACAAGCATTTTCAACTTGTATTTGTATTTAATAAAGAAATAACATGGGCAATCATGGACCAAACCATAACCTCTCCAAGTGTTTAAAAGGTAAAAGAAGAAATATGAGAAACGATTTTCTTTCATAATAAAAAAAACAAAACAGTCCTTGTATAGAAATAATATAATAATTTTACAAAAGTTTCTATTCTGATAAAGCATAAAATGTGTAAAACTTGTCCCCGCCATTAAATATTGTTGATATGAAAAATCAATTGTAACTTAAGATAGATAAGATTGATATTGAAAATGGTTCAGAAATTCAAATTCAGAGATTTGTTTGATTTTATAAATCTTATTATATGTATATAGTAGACATCATTGAAGATGTGAAAAAAAAAACAAAAAAAATGCTAACAAAACATTATTTTAGATCTTTGAGGGGGAAAAGATGCATACAATAACCAATTACATCAGTTAAGTACTTTGAATAAAATGAATTTGCTTTTATTATTTTATTTGATTAATTTCTTTTATCCTAGATTTATTTAGTGCCTTGTTTATAAAGAGTTATTTGCATCAAGATACAGAAACGATGCGTATTATCATCTATGCTTTTAGAAAACAGCACTTATTATGTTTTTTATTATTTATTTATTTAGATCCTCACAATGAATTTGCTAAAATCTTTTATTTCATAAAAAGTTGTACAATACTATCATATGTACATAATAATTAATCATTTTCTAAACTTGCATAAGAGTGAATCTGTTTATCAACAACTTGAATGTATTCTGTTGCAATGAAAAATGTACCTTGTAGCCTTATGAAATTGAATTTAACTGTTACTAATAGGTGAAGGAATGGATAGATAACACTTAGTAATAATTTTTAGTTAACCAACTTTTGTAAATGTGTGTTTGTCTAGTAAGATGCTAGTTTGAAGTAAATATATACTTGTTTAAATGAAATGCTAAAAAAAAAAAAAAAAGACGAGAGCATTATAAATATGAGGGCACCAAGACACATATCTTATAATAAATGTTTTTTGATTCATAATTGCCCTGGTAAAATTGAATTTTATAACATTATTTTTAAGTATTTTATAAATATAACTATTGTACCAGTTATCAAATTAATTATAATAAAAATTGTAGTTTTGCTAAAGATCAGTCAATATATATCATCTTTTTTGAACATTAAATTGGTATGCATTTGTTAATATAGGATAATATTTTTATACTACATAATAATGTAATATTATAAGATGTACAATATCATCATGTAAAATGTTATGAAAATATCAGATTAGAGTCCTTCACCATGGAATCGCATAAGCTATACATAGAATCGATGAGAAAAATTTAACATAGATTTTCTATATATTTCCATTGCATAATAATAATTATGAATAAAATTAATTATATAATCAAAAGATTAGTTAATTTAATGAACTATGCAGTTTCATGGTGTTGTCTCCGACCAATGTGAGTTCACAATAGACATTTTATGAACTCTATCTGTGATTATTGTTCACATTCATTGTTTAATAATAAGTTATGAATTAATCATTTGCTTCTGAAATTCACAGAAACTGGGAAGAACTATGTTTGTTTGATAGAATGTCAAAATAAATAATGCAATGCTTATGAGCTTCAAATAGTGAATGTTTAAAAGAAAAAAAAAACTGTTACATTAATGACTTGAAGCTGTATTTGTAATTGTAATGGTCACTACTGTAATCTTTGCAATTTTTATCAAGTAAGTTTATTCACATAATAAGTTTGTGATGGTAAATACAAAGTTTCACAAACTAGTTTTTATTTATATCCTTTAAACAGATTAGCATTCTTAACAGTATGCATGTTTATACATATTAGTTGAGAAAACACACGATACAAATAAATGATCGTGGATAAATAAGAATAGCAACAGCTTCACAAACTCTCTTTGTAAATATTCTTTCTCTTTAGCCTCTCAAGTATCACCTGATGACTTACATACTTCATATCTACTCCTTATTCCACTTTTCACTTTCACTCCAATTATTTCTATTTCTCTCCCAACAACTTATTCCTGCCATAATAAATTCACATATCAACTCCAGTGGGGGCTTGATTGAATACTCATTAAGTCGTTAAAATTATGTATAGTTCTTCTGTTTTTGTAGTTCTTTCCAATCCTACATATAAAAGAACATTTCAGGCTCTACTCTAATTCATCAAAAAGTCCAAACTACTTTATCCTTTCAAATTTGCTGTACTTTTTATGGACATTCATGGCCATAGCTGTATTATGCTCCTAACAATACTTAACAAACAAACATTTCTTGTCCTGTCCTTAGGTGTGGGCCATGCCTTTAACACCTCTTCTCTCACTATTTTCACTTACTTATATATATTTTTATTTCTATATCAATGATCTTCTTAACTAAATCCATCCCCTAAATGCCAACTACTTCCCATTCAACTAATCTCTGTCTCCTTCTGAGTTATTAATAGTGTTGGCAAATATTAAGGAAGTTCTAGATAGGATCAATACTTGGACTTACTTGCACAAACCAAGATTAAACACAATGGAAACTCAACCTATTGTCACATATTTAATTTCCTCAAATACAATCCAAACTACCGTCTTATTCCTGAGTGATCAGCCCACTACTACTTTTTATTTCAAAGCCACTTCTTATTTCACCAGAAAAAATGGGGTCTCTTAACCCACTTAGTTGTTATTTTTGTAATATATTGAATTTCCATGATTGAGAGGTATGCCAGCTAATGCACTCTTAAGCTTAACATCTGTACCTCTACAACCCATGAGTCTTGGGCTAAGTACATATCGAGATTCCTACTGTTTCTAGGCCAACGGCTGTGCAATGAGATGATTAGGTCTTGATCATGCCAGCAGCCAGGTTTTTTCCCCAATTTATTTGGGTACCCACGTTTATAGAGGCTGGGTCTCCCCAGGAGGGTCTCCATACCCTAAGGTCACTCCCCGACTGAATTAACAGAATAAATAATATTCTGTCACAGTCGGATTTCGAACACAGAACCGGAGAACAGCAGACTAGTGCTCTATCCACTAGACCAGGCACTCCCAAAAGCTTGTTTGTTTGTTTATTCGTTTAACGTCACTTTTATGCTACTATGGCTAATTGGACGATGCTACAGGGGGAGTCCTAAATTTTGCCTATCCAGTTTTATTAGGATAGGTACCTTTAACGAGTACCTGACATCGCCCCGACTCGGGACCACCTTTTAACGTCCCCTCCGAATGTACAGCATAATTAAGGATTTTTTACTCCCATTAAAAAATTCCCAGGGCTACCCCGGGTTTGAACCCGGGACCTTTAGCATAGTAAGCTGTTATGCTATGGAGATCCCGCTCCCAAAACTTAACATAGTACAAAAAAATTATTACATCTCTAAAGCCTAACACACGAGGTGAACTGCAAAGATAATATTACAAAGATGTTGACTACCTCCCTTATAGTCAATATCATGAACAATTCTGAAGATTTCTTTGTTGTAGAACTCAAGAAATATAAATCAGTACATTAGACATTTTTTTGTGCTCTACATAAAGTATTCCATTTGACTTATTACTAGTAGATCCCCTTTTTGTTTATTGGTTAGACCTGAAATTTGAGGAATCAATATCATCTAACAAATAAATTTTTTTATAATTAAAAACTGCAAGCCTCAGCCGCTACAATTATACCTTAATCACTATCTGAAATATCTCTTTGAAAAGATTAGAAAGCCACTCCCAAGTAATTGGGACAATGTCTGCAAATATAATAAAATAACAAAATAGCTGGTTGCAATACGGAAATAGGAAACCAAGTAAATAGAATTAATAAAGAAACATTAAACAGTAAATCTGGACTACGAATTATAAAGGACATTAAAAGTGAGCAGAATGTACTGAGCCATAATTATTAATATCTAGTCAATTTAACACATCATATGCCAAAACTTGACCTACCAATTTATTACATTCACCATAACACACTTGGTCTTTACAGCAAGTCTTTAAAAGTAAATGGAATTGTAGAACTGATGTGAATTAACTGTCAACCATTGAGCGGGATAGGGTACCTACCTGTGCCATGTGCAATCTCAATGTACTATAGGATACCTACCACTCTTTGGCAATATGCTCTGTCTTATAGGAACTCGGATGCAATATTCAAGAAAATATAGACTAACTCTCTGGAGTAACAGACTAAAAGGGCTGGATTGGGTGAAACTGGTTATACCTAAATAACAGACATTTTTTAATCCAGCATTTTAATTATTCAAACTATTAATACAATCAATAATAATATATCATAATGTTACAACAATACACATTTAACCATAATTATTACCATCAAAATTGTAAAAAATTGCCGGCTCCTTGCCTTATGTAAATAAAGCATTTATATCATCAATATCCTCTATTTCCATAGGAGTCAAGTCATTAAAATTCCAACAGAATTTTGAAGTTTTTCAGGCTTTAGATTATCATTATTTTTTTTAATCCTACTTTCGATTTGAATTTTTAAATGTGAAGTTTGCATCAGTTTTTTTTTTCTTTAAAAAAAATTCTATATAAAGCTAATCTAATTCTCTTTTTCATATTTAGTCATGATCCTATTAACATTCCAAAAAGATATTACATGATCTGAACACAAGTGGTGGTGACTTTGCACTTCATTTTTTATTTTTTTAATGGAGACATTATTTTACCAATAAGAGAGCAGAAGTAGTATTATATTTTTTCAATATCAGGGTATTGTCGCCTGCTTTAAAAATAGATAACTGTCAGACAATCAGATCATGCAAATCACCATATACTTACACGTTTTTCATTCAAGAGGTTGTACAATCAGTTCAGATTGATAGTTATTACCAGAAGGTGAACACAATTTAAACAGAGGAATAAGGTTCAAAACTCTTTGTGTAACTATATTTTGCTCTGTGTCTGAGAATCCAGGGAAGAGCAATTGTGTGGTACATTGGCCAAACAATAAAATATCCCATTATTTTAATTTTTTGATTTGAAAATAATCTGTTCCCTGAAACAGGTATTTATCTCAAGTAGTTTTTTTTTGTTTAAAATTGAACGTTAGTTTTTATAACTTTTTGGTGTCTCAAGTAATGATAATAATTTTTTTTTCCAATACCAGCCAAGCTATTTTAATTTGTTATGATTTTTTCATACGGGTTTGTTAGTAATTAACAATAATACAATATTTCCTCTGTTTTCTTGGGTAAGCATTAGTTCTCCAGGAGTTTGTGAAGTTATTAAAATGTTGATTGAATCGAAAGTTGGGATTGTTCAAAATGGAAAACAATTTGAAACAGAATAATAAAAATTGGTGTCTAATCATATCTACTAGAAGAATAATTGCTCAAAATGTCAGCACATGAGACGAGCGGTGTAATACTCTGGAAGGGAATATAAATAGTAAAAAATATGAATGAACAAATGAAATATGTCACAGTAATAAGAAATATGTAACCTGAACTGGTACTGTGTCCACAGAAATAAACAGAAAACGTTTTTTAAAAAAAGAGCAGTCAGTTAATGAGCACCCTTCATCTTTTAACTTTAAAAACACACTAATGGGCCCTGATTAAGACACTCATGTTTAATGTAATAAGTTTTTCAATCATGAAATTGTAGTCTTTTTTTATTTTGATGTATACAAATTTACAGTTTGTCTTAAGTATAAGAATGTTAATATTGTACAGTTAAGAGATCTTTTTTTTTTTTACAGTGGATGGCCAATAATGTTTTCTTAATTTAGTTAACATAACAAAGGACTAAAGTTAAAGTAAAACAAAATCTAAAAAACGGGATCACCTGTAGCAGGATGGTTAGCATAACAGCCTCCTATGCTAAAGGTCACGAGTTCAAACCCGCAGGTGGTTCTAGGATTTTTTAATGGGAGTAAATTAATCTTTAGTTAAGCCCTCCTTCCGAAGGGACTTAAAACGTGGTCCGAGCCTGAACGTCAGGTACTCCTTAAAGATTCCCATCCTAATAAAACCTGAAAAGGCAAAATTTAGGAACCTCACTGTAGCATCGTCCGATTAGCCACAGTAGCACAAAGTGACGTTAAATAAATAAACAAGCAAGCAAAGCCTAAAAAATGGACACATTAAAGCAGCACTTTTATTTTCTGTTAATAGACGGAGAAAACAAGATCTATTAACTTTAGAAAGTTTATCTGAAATAAAACTTATATAGTTAGCAATATGAATATCTGCTGCCAGAGATACATTCTGCTAGGTTTACCAAGAAAAAGTTTTCAACAGTGAACAATGAAGTTAAGGTTTAGGTGCACAAGGTGTTTTCAAACATAAACACCTTTGGAGGTTCATGCATTTGGTGTTAAGAGAATCCAAAAGAAGAAAGAGAGTTTAAAAATGCATCATAAGTGCAGCCAACTAATGTTGTTTGTTTCTTTATTTAACGTCACTTAAATAAATGTTGCAATAAATGTCACTCAACTAATGTTGCATTTCACTCCATTTAATCTTACTAAATATTTGAGCTATAAAAATAAAATAACTCATGTAGAAAGTAGTTAATGTTTTTTCTTTTGAAGGACGGGAATTGGAATGAAATGGTATAGACCTCCATTTAAATATTAGTTTATATTTTAGATGGTTAAAAATAGTTTTCTAGATATTAGCAGAATATCAAAAAATTTCAAAGATTTTCATTTCCTTCAACATAAAATAAATTGCCACGTAAAATTTCATTTTGAAAATTCAGATTCAAGTTCCGAGGCACTAAAAAATGCCGTATACCAAATTTTACGATTACACGAAGCTTTTAACCTTTTTTTCTGCCGTTGTTTGAGCGAACCATCAATTAAATAACTATAATTTGGTACACTTATTGTTCCTAATTCACCTTCATACAACTACCACGACAATCTTTCTACCCTCGTCCATTAAAGAATATTTTAAGGACGTAATTAGCATCATAATCCAAGTACCTTTATTGTAGGCAGCCCTGGACAGACTAAATAATACTCGACGAAATGGTGTCTTCTGTTTTGTCCAACTGATTTTATATTAAAATAGCTAAAATTCATTTCTCATACATTATTTTTATTTTCAGAGATCATGCGCAATACATTTTTTCATTCTGGTCAATACCTGTCGCAACAGAAACAATGTACTGCGCATAATCTGTCTAATCACTAAGCGATAAGAGAACACATTTTAAATAATTAAAGTTTCAAAATAAGAAAAACTAGAGATATACAGATGGATATTGTATTACCTGAGTTATGGTGATCGTCTATTAGAGATTTTCTTTCACTTTCGGTTGCTTTTACTCAAGAATACGGTCTAATCGTTAATAGTCGCTTACGATCAATAATTAACCACTTTCTTTTGGAGGAATAACTTGATTTGTTTTCTGAACGGTTGTTCTTCTATTAAAAAGGCAAATTGTTTGGTCTTAATCATAAACATGGAAAAAGTGTTGCACAGAGGGACATTTTATGTAGATCATGTATTTTATGGTAATGAATGTTTTTTTAACTACTAAAAATGACAAAAACAAATACCAAAATTTTTGAAACAAAATCATGAAATCGAATTTTATTTACTCGGTAGAAATTTTACTTAGTAAGTAGGATTTTATTTAGTGTGTTATAATTTAATGAAACTTTCCTTTGTTATTTTTCGATACAAAACTTTAAACAACATAGATTTTTTTTAAATCATCGCAAATGACCCTTGTGGTTGAAAAGCCCTAATAAATAAATAAAAATTAATCATCGCTAAAAATTTAATAAAAACATAAAACCTGAAATCTACTAAAAAACTTTAAAATGTGCACCACTTATATTAACTCTATTTATAATAAAATTACATTAATCAGAATATCTGAAGTTGCATATAAATACAGTAAACCATGCTTAATCAATTTTAAGCCATCGGGAAAATTATTGTTACTTGAAAATCCTGACTCCAATTATAATAACAACCAGCAGAATTTTTTGGTCTTCTATGGCTGATTGCTATCTAGATAGCTGAAGTTTAATATTCACGTTAACGAAATATTTTTTTTTTTAGAGTGAATAAATATAAGAAGTCACAGTTACTTAGAACGATATTTTTAAATAGTTTTTATTCGTTTATTTTGCTTGAAATAGTTGAAACACGTTTAGTTAACGTAATCTATCGAAAAAAAAATCGATCTAAGTACCGTCAACAGCTTATTCCAGAGGCGCTCCTCGTGGTAGCGGGCGCAAGTAGTCCTTGTTTTCATTCTTTCAACGTGGTGTTATAAGTAAGTTGAGAGCTTATGTTTTATCGTTAGATATCTTATTAATCCTAGTGTTATTTTTTAGATGCTCTGATATTTTCATTAGTTTATTTGATTGCGAATTCACTGACAATGATTTTATATTGTTTTCGGGATTATTAAGCATCATATGAACCTAACCTCAATATCTTTTCAGAACTTAACACCATGACTATAAGACCAGTTTATAGGCCGAAGATCGTCAAGAAGAGAACTAAGAAGTTCATTCGTCATCAAAGTGACAGATATGTTAAGCTAAGGGTAAGTTTTAATTGTAAAAATCAGTTTCCTCTGAATCTCAAATTTGGATGGTGAAGTACTTAGTATGACCGTTTTTTAGAGGAACTGGCGTAAGCCAAAAGGTATTGACAACAGAGTAAGGAGGAGGTTTAAGGGACAGTATTTGATGCCATCAATTGGTTATGGAAGCAACAAGAAAACTAGGCATATGCTGCCCACAGGCTTCCGTAAAGTTCTTGTACACAATGTTAAGGTATGTAGATGTCCTTTGAATTATTGTTAAATCAGTGTCTGTATCCTAAGTTTTTAGATGTATTTAACTTATGTGAAGTAGTTACATGGCTATATTAAACATTACTTCAGTAATGAATTTGCTGCTACCATGATCCTTGCTAAGTTAGTTTCGGTGACCTTAAAGAGCGGCACTTGTATGTAACTAGATACAATTTAAAGTAATTAGATGTTGATACATGATAGTAATTGTAGAAATTTTCTTGAAATATTGATTGATATAATGAGTTTTAGGACATAATGGTACATTCTGTTCTCATTTTATAATTCTGAGTACATTTTTTTGTAATTCTTGACATCCTGTTTAATAATTTAAATTATTATGAAGAATTAGCAGTTAAGACTCGGATAATTAGCATTAACTATTTGGGCGCAATGTAGAAAATTAACCTTTATAAAGTTATAAAGTTAACTTGTTGATTTGTAAGAACTTTAACCGCCAGCTAATATATTTAATTGTATGCCATGTTTTTTCATTATTGGATATCTTGAAGGTTAGCTTTATGATCCATGGATAATCATGTAAAATACTCTGCAAGTAATTATAAACATTAATGGTCAACATGTTCCATAGTTGCTTTTATAAGAATAATCTACGGGTGTAGTAAAGTTAATTTCTAAAGATTAAAAAAATGAATGTTTGAATTCTAAGTCTTTGCCGGTAATCTTCTTCCATACATCCCATCAGCCCTTGATTTTATAAGTTTAATCATAAGGCATTACTAGCCATATTTTTTGTCCGCCCTGGTGTGATCAACTGTCTGATCACATTACCTTTTTTTGTTATTTTGTTATATCCATCCATCTACTAGGAACCAAAAATTTTTCTATAACTATGACTAATGCCATGATGTATAATGATCAATATTACAATACTTTTTAAATTCTTTATCCATTGGTTTCATGATTTGTAACTATTATGAGGTACATCTGTAAGTTATCAATCCTTCTATTAGACACACTTCCTGTTTGTTGGTCAATTAAAGAAACCAAACACTTCTTAGAATGTGCAATTAGAGCTTCACTTAATACCATGATCATAATGTTGTTAGTCATATTGTAGGCTTGTGCTGCTTAATTAGATGTGAGTGATGTTTTTAAGTTTTTTTCGTTGTCAATATATGATAAATAGTCATATTTACTTTGAGCATGTGCTGGTAGGGGGTTGATATTCAATTATTATTTGCAATATTGTAATGAGCAAACCATTATTTTGAATTTTAGCCACAATTTAATGTATAATCCTCATGTGCATATACCATTTCATGGGCCATCATTTCTATTCTATATTTTTTTATTGATATCTTATTAAATTATATTTGGTTGTAAAATTAGTTTGTAGTTGTTTCTTTACCGGATATTTCATTCAAAACTTCTAAATATTTGTAATAAATTTATATGTCCCATTTTGAGCTGTTACATGTTGCCATCTTTAGGTTATTTTTTTTATTCCATCCTCCCAAACGGCGCTTTATGTCTACTTAGGCAGAAATTTCCATTTCTGAATCTAGCAAACCACTTACAGACATTGATTTCTTCCAACACATACACACTGCAAATTTCGTTAACTGTCTGTACAGTGGATTTTCCTATATGGAAATAAAAAATCATCAAATGACGAACATGAATTTTTTTTATCCATTTTGAACAAGCAAAATAACACCTAAAGATTAGGAATCTGTTGAAGTTGAAGTTGAAACTGATGTTTAAAAGCACCTTAAATAATCCTTTTGTTATCAGAATATTTAAACATTATTGACCAAGTAATTATAATTTGATAGCACAACATTTACAAAAGTAAATTTTATTGAAATTTACTACTCATTAGCTTATAGCATCCATTAGTGTTACTACTTCTATTTTATTTTAATCTGTCATTCTAATCAGTTATTATTTTTCTTGTAAATAATTTATTCTTTAATATTCTCATTGTCTTTCTGATTAAAAAGTATCTATTTATTCAATAAAATAAATAGGTTTATGAGCTATTTTACTGCTTGTGCGCGAAGAATAAAGGAAAATGTTTTGGTTTATAATGATTTTTTTTGTTTTTACGGATAATTTATAAGTTTGTTCCAACTATTGACCATCATGAATTGAGATGTTGATTTCCAAAAGGTGTACTATATCCACTTAATAAAATTTTACAGGAAACGCAAAAACCTGTCATTTATTTATTATTGGACCAATTTACGTGATTCTTTTTTTATTAAAATCTAAAGTTGATTTTTAAGTGTGTTGCCAACTCATTTTTCCAAATTATTGCACTTTTCCGATGATTTTAAACAATATAATATGGAAACAGTACTTTTTGGAACGAAACATAGATATAGTACTTTTTAGAAAGAATTGAAAGGGATACAGTACTTTTTGGAAGAATATAATGGGAGATAAGCTGGTAACAATCACTATAACCTTCCTGATACAACATTAGTGATAACTATGGTCTTAATATCATTAATTACAAAGTTATGTATATTTCCTTATTCTTCCTCTGAGAAATATCTTTCTTTGTTGGTTAATTACATTGATTATCTATTATTCATAAAGAAAGTGAATATTCGTAAGACAATTTATCTATTTATGGCAGTATAATAAGAAAGAATGTAATTATGAAGTTTGTTTTGAACTTGTATTTACTATTTGTGTGAATTTAGCAAATTTAACTATATTATTAATGACGTGTAAACAATATTTAACCATAGATACTGATAAATAATAACTTTTGAGCTTATATTTTACTTATAAAACAATCTACTACTGAGTTAGATCAGGCACCGATTTTATTCACATATTTAACAATTTCATGGAATGCTAATTCCAACTATTTGCTGCATCAAATACCATTATTCTATTAAAATGTGAGTTTCTGAAAAATTTTAAACCAAATTTAAGTTTCTGCAAGAAGAAATACTATGAAAAAACTTCATTTAATTGACAACCTTAAAGAACCAAAGCGACGCAACTAAGTTGTTTCAAATAGCCTAAAAACTGATTATTAGGTTAAAACCAGCGATCAAAATAATAGTGGTGATTCAAGACGTGCTAAATGCAATAAAAATCCAATGATGAAAACAATAAATTAATGGTGATATATTACGGGATTAGGTGCTTCTGTCGTATAGTAGGAAATATAGTACCTTTTGGAAGGAAATGATAGGAAAGTTTATACCTGTTTACATAGGATATAGTACATTTTGGAACGAAACATGGATATAGTGCCTTTTGGAATTAAATATAATGTGGATTTAGTACATTTTGGAATGAAATGCAATTTTGAAATACTTTTTTAAAGGATTTTTATGTTTTTTATAGAAAATTTAATGACGGATTTAGATAAAACTAAAACATTAAAATACAAATATGTGAAAATATCAACTTTAAAAAAAATGTCCTTTAGTACCGTTTAGTAATCAACTTCTCAATTTTTATTCCGTGTATAAACCTGTTTAATAGTGATGAGAACTTTTTTGAAAGAAAAACCTAGTTTTTTCATAGTGTTAATTTGGTCAGCATATATAGTTTTTATTTTCTTGTTATTATGGTATTACTATCCAAAGAAATATTTCAATATTTTATAAATATAAATTATTATTATAATTATCTCTTAAATTTTTTTTTCTTTTATTCAGGAACTTGAAATTCTAATGATGCAGAACAGGAAATTCTGTGCTGAAATCGCTCATGCTGTTAGTTCCAAGAAGAGGAAATCAATTGTAGAGCGAGCTCAGCAACTCAGCATTAGGCTCACCAATCCTAATGCACGTCTCAGGACTGAGGAGAACGAATAATCCTTTTTTGTTCTATAATATATCTTTTTTTAATTATATTTTGTCGTTTTTCCTAATTAATTCCTCTACCATTTTCCAAGTTCTTGATGTATAATATTGGTTCTTGTTGCAGAACGTTGATTTATTTTATAATAAAACTCAATACTTAATTAAACTTAACCTTTTCATGCTCAAGGGAAAAATATTTCATGAATATCATGGAAAAAAAATATCATTAAAACATGTTTTATAATCTGATCACTTTGATGAAAATCTATTTTAAGAAATCTTGTGGTCATAATCTTTTTAGATGTCTTGGAGAATTATTTGGAATAGTGCATTGTAAGGTTATGGACTGGTGGGTTAAGGGCATGCTACACCATAATAGAGATGGGCAGCTGTAAGCGATTGTAGGATACTAAATTACCATATACATTCAATGTATTTATTATACATATATAGTAACAATCTTAAATACCAAAAATAATTATAAACTGATATAACTATCATTTATTTATTACTTTTACTTACCTATTGATGAAACTTGTCATTGGTTCCCTGAGCCCTAAATTATGTCCCAAGAAAATCTGTGTGTATGGGCAAGTCTAGCATGAAAAGGTTAGGTTGTATTAAACTGAAATTTTATTTTAAAGCAGATAAAACTAAACAATCGTTGATAATTATTTCTATTGTGATGTAGATATAGGATTTTAACTCTTAACTTTATTTAAAAGCTCTTAATTTGGTTTCTTTTGTAAATACTATATATATTTTTTAAATTGAATTTATAGACTCCCAAAACATGGTTTTATTATGTATTTAACTTGAACATTTTGTTTTATATGGATTTACTAAAAATAATATTTGAGATTTATTTATAAGCTGTTGTAAAATGCGATGTTATCATAAAATTAGAACTCCAATAAAACCCTAATTAATATGGGTCAGGAAAGAATACAGCCCATTGAAGAGATAAAAAGCATTTTCTAAGTTTGATTAAGGTGTTAATGGACACCTATTTTTGAAAATTAACTCATTGTTTGTTTTCTTTACCTATTGAGACGTCTCCTTGTGATCATTTGTTTAGTGGAGATGCACAGTGTTCATAGATAATTTGCTAATATCAATTCTCTTTATCTGTCTTGGAATTATTTCATTATTTCCTACTGTTCTGTTTTTAAATAATAACTAGTATGTGTGTATTATTAATAAATTTAGATTAACTAAATGAAAGAAACTTATAATCCGATGTTCAAATTAAGAGAATCTACGTTATTGAGGTTTGTTGTTCCCTATAAAGAGTAAATTTTATTCTTTTGATGAATATAACTTGGAATTTTTTTTAAATATTACAGGAGCCATCAAAGATCGTTATAAAATGAAACAAAAAAAAAAAAAAAAAAATGGTCAAAATACATAAATACATTTTTATTATAAATAAAACAAACTTGTTAGAAGAATAAAAATTTATGATAATTTTGCAAATATTTTTAATGCTATATCATTAGAACTGGTATAAAGCCAGTGTAATAAAGTGCGAACCATAACCAAGCACTCCACCCATAAGTTACACATTTCAATGTGATTCCAGCTTTCATTATCTTGGAAGCTATATTGTTGACAATCTCAATGAAAAGAATATTCTGGGGAAGATCACTGCAGCTAATAAAGCATTGTAGAAGCTATCAGTAGCAAATTCCTCAGTAAAAAGTCCAAGCTTGTGCTATTTAAAACTTCAATTAGACTAGTAGTATCCTATGCTTGTAAAGCAATCACAATAAGTTTGTTTAATGCCGAAAAGCTGGATCAGTTCAAAAGAAAGTGTTTATGATGAATATGGAACAATGAATGAATAATAGCTGGTTAATTAAATAAAGTCGTTCCTGAAGAAAGAAATACTGTACTCTCTATGACTTATGCTCTAATATGACACCAAATATACAGTAAATTACAATGCCTTATTGTATTAATCAGAATGATAGTGTCTTCAAAATACATTTTGGTTATAATTTATTTTTCATAATCGACTCATGGACTCCTATTTAAAAAATTGTTATGAATTTAGTATTTATATTGATGACTGTCCTAGACAAATTTATGGGTCAACATGATTTTTTGGTCTGGGAGTTTTGAAATTTATATAACAATACAACTCTATTTGAAGAATAATCTACCTCACTTGGTTTGGTATGAATATTTAAATCCCATTCTAAAAATCTTCTTTCCTTCCATACAGATTGTGTGAATTGATAAATCGATACGAAGATTGTCCTTGAAGTGATTTGTAGCGGTGTGGTGTGTGTGATGATACCTAAAACATTTAAAGGTTTTCTTTTTATCATTTTACATCATGTTGAATTTCTTGAACACAAAACTGATTTTTATTAACGCTTAGAAGATATAAAACCTAATAATTAAATTTTATTTATATAGAATGTTCTGACATAATGGAATAGATTAAATGTTCGACTTTGACCAATAGTGATAATATAATTTTCTTAAATCTTTCAGATTTAAAATGTTCAGTCACGATATCCAAATGTTTACATTAGTCGTTTTCCCTTTTCAAACACAACTCGACATCAAAGAAATTCTCATTTCACAACTTAAAGATAGTTTTATTTGCTTTGAATTTTACTTTCTAATTGAGTAAAATGCATTACTAGATGTTTAGCAATCTTAAAACCTATTTTTACTTTCACTTACCTATATATGAAATATTGAGATCATGAAAACTTTGCATTCCAGTTTTCAACGGAAATACACGTTTAGGGTCCCTTGAGTCAAAATAACCAAGTCCTGCAAAAAAAGTCTGTGTGTGTGTCCGTGTGTGGTAACTCCTGGGAAAAAGTCCTATGAAACTGAAATTTCATATTTAAGCCAAATATATGCCTGAGACTTTACAAAACCGTTTTCATCAAAATGAACTTACCAGAGGAGCCACTTTATACCATGCATATTGTACCTTTTTATGATTTTCTTAAAAACGGTTCTGACAATTTTGATTAAACTCACTATATCAATGTAAATTTTTTTAGGCTTTAACATCTGTAGGTTTCATTCTGATTAAAATAGTCTGACAGGGCTTAAATGCTGATATTTTAAATTTTCTTCCTCTAAAGTTTTTTTTTTTTTTTTTTTTTTTTAACATATTTATTGATTTTTATTATAATTAAGAATAGTTTGAATGAATAATTGTATTATTATTATTACAGTAGATGATAACAACCAGGACAGGGCTGGTCAGCCTGTAATAGTTTTAATTTTATTTTACTGAATTATGACAAAATATATATTTATATATTGTATAGAGTGCATAAAGGAGTATAAAGAGATCCCTTGAGAATGGCAAAGAGCCGAAACGTAGGGAGAAAAAATAAGAAAAAAAATAAGTTGAATGAAATGGATCATTTTAATTAAAGGAACCTAATAATATTTATTGATATTTACTACTGTATTAAATAAAAATACATCTAGTAAATGAGATGGTAATATATAAAACTGTCATGAAATACATGCAGAGACACTAACCAGTGGCAGCACTAAAAATATTCTAAACTAGAAGGTCCTGGGGTCATTTCCTTTTCAGGCGCCTCGGAGGATTATCTGGAATTGAAGAGGAAGAAAGGATTGAAACTAGTGGGTTAGAGTGAGAATGGAGTTTGTCATGAAAGGATTGATACCTGGTCCGGGCCAAATCAGTAACATAGGGAACATTAAAGTCTTTATGGATAAGTTTATTCGTGACTAAGTATTATTCTAAGAAGAATTTGATGGGTTAGTAGAGCCCCAAAGCTCTACTCCGTAAGTCCTGATTGGTCTTAAAATAGTCATGTAGATGAGAATTTTGTAGTTCAGAGGAAGGTTTGATCGTTTGTCTAGTAAGTGTTGAAGTAGCGTAAAGCGGCGAGTCCTCTAAAGTATCTTTAATTTTGTAGATTCTATAAAAATAACCATATTATCGTGTTAGCATTGATAAATAATAGCTCAATATGTAAGTTGTGCAAATTTGAAAAACAACTAACAGAGAAAACTGAAAAAATATTTTTTTAATGCAAATTTTTGTTTTTGAACATAAGAACGGTATATAATACATGCATATTTATTATATACCGTTTGAAAGCTAAAGATTTTAGAAAAAAATATTATCTTATACACAAGCTTTTAAAAGTTAATAGAGAGTGATGAAAAGCCGATAAAACTAACTGATTATTTTAGATAATAATATATTCTATTTAATTAATTCTTTAATGGTTTACTCATTTTAATCTCTTACTGTACTTGAAAATTCTTAAATCGATTTGAAAAACGGAGGTAAGTGAAAGTCGTGTGTTGCCCTCACCAGATTTTTTTTTTTTATTTTAAGAGCTGACCAGTCCAAATTATGGAGCAATTGTGAATCCTGTAATTAATTTGGAAATGAAAGAGTTAATGATTAATTATTAATTCAATACAAATAATTGTAGTGTATTCTATAATAAATAAATCAAACAACAAAATCTGTGGTTTTGAAAAAAATAAATAAACATGTTCACATTTAACAATACAATGAGCATATGAATTAGTATTGGAACTGGAAAAAGGTAATAAAATAAGTATGATGGAATATGATGAAAAAAAAGCTTGTAGTGGAGATGGATTGGGAAAGTTAACCATCACATTGCAATGATTTTTACAGAAAATGTCAAAAAGCCAATGAGGTAAATATAAAGCTTATAGATAAATAATTTATAAAATGAAAATCATGAAGAATATAAATTAAGTTGAATCTTCATGGTAGTAATATTTGATTGGGAATTCAACAAAAATGAAATAAAATGCACGAAAGAATGATAAACACCGAGAGCCTTAGGAAATGTAATAAAAATTATTCCTTTTCTCTATTTCATAATATGAGTAAAGTTTTTCAACATTCAGTTACTATTCATATTCCTTATTCGTAATTATTTTCAACTTAAGGAAAAATAAGTTTATATATCAATATGAATGGATGTGAATTTTATCTTGTAATACTGTTATGATGAAGTTACAATATGTTTTTAAAAGTAAGTTATATGCATCTCAAAAATTTTTTCTAGGAATGCCAAAGGATATTATTATTGTATAGAATAATATTATAATATGTACCCTTAATCACTAAAAGGTAATGAAAGTATTGTTTAAATCAAGATATTGATATCATTTCTGAAAAACTTAAAACTCGTACGGAATAATTTATATATCAGGGGATAAATTCTTTTATAAATATGTAAGAATCAATGAAATTAAAAAAAATAAAATAAAGGTAAGTTTAAGTTTCATATTAATTATATACAGTTACAACATTAAATATAATATTACTATACATATAAAACTTTAACCATTAAATATACACATGTTATAAATGTTTGTTATTTGTTTATTAATATAACGTCACTTTATGGTACTATGGCTAATCGGGCGATGCTACAGTGGGAGTCCTAAATTTTGTCTTTCCAGGTTTTATTAGAATAGGGATCTTTAACGAGTACCTGACATCACACAGGCTCGGGACCACCTTTTAACGTCCCCTCCGAAGGACGGCGTAACTAAGGATTTTTTACTCCCATTAAAAAATCCTAGGACCACCTGTGAGATTGAACCCCTGACTTTAGCATAGGAGGCTGTTATGCTAACCAACTAGCTACAAGTGATTCCATGCTATAAATGTTTTGTCCTTGTTCTATTTTAATAGAAGATAAACTGAAACTGGTAAAAAAGTCATTTATGAAGGTAATGATTTAAATAAATATATAAAACTGTGGTGAAATCTGTGATTTAGATATTATAAATTGAATGAATGAATGGAAATTATTTTTATTCCGAGAAAAATTGTCTCCTAAGAATAAAGAATAATGAACAGAAAAGATCCAATTTGTTTTGCTTCGTTTAGATTCAGAATTACCTAGCCAGCTAATGATTATAAAATACTTCTTCTTCTTTATCCTTCCTCTCTACTTCACAGCAGTGTGAGGAGGACCATCTGCCTCTCAGGTAAGTAGTGGCTGGTTAACATCGAAGCTGTGAAGTAGCTGGGGGACTGGGTCTGGCTGCTCTGAGGAGGCAGCCCCACCATCAGGCTCTGGGTATGGCAGGTCATAGGTTTCTACTAAAGAAAACAACAATGAAAAAATATATACATATAAAAAATTAAAATAAATTAAAGATTCAAATAAGAACAGATATCAACTGAGTGAGTTTAGTTGTGCATAATTAATCTAAGACAGATTATATGTGTGCGGATGATCAATTTTTTTGGAGGTGAAGAAAGAAATGGTGTTTGAATGTGGTTAGGGATGATACTTTATGAAGGAAGATGGATAATGATTTCCAAAGTATGGTAGCATGGGTGATAAAAAACTTATCAAAGGAAGTAGCTCTGTATCTTATCATGGATAGATGCTAAATCTTGTATTTATGGTGTGTACGAACCAGTGCGTCGTAAGTAGTCAATTATATAGAAAGGTTTTCTGGCTCTTGAGGATTAGGATAAGAAGATACCCCATAAGATAAGATTTAGGATTAAGGCTAAGGCTATCCTTGACCATAATACAAGTAAGGAATATGAGATCGTCTGGGGAGGCCATTAATAAATTTTATAAAACTAATAATCAATCTCTTCACCCTTATCTTTTTTTTTTTTCAAGAGAGTCCTCAATTTACTAGGCATCCATAGTAAAAGTGGGAGAGAATGAGAGAGGACACTAGGCAGAGACGGGTACTGCTAGGAAAAAAGAGTCACGGAAAGGTAGCTGTTTGAGGATAGAGATGGATTTCATAGTAATTTCATAAAAATAGTTACTCCATGTTAAGTTTTGGTCAAAGGTAACCTCTATATTTCTTATGGAGTTTTGGAATTAGGTAGGAGTTTTATTGAAGAATAGTAATGGATGTTGGATGGAATGGATGAAAGATCTTCAGCCAATAAGCAGGATTTTCTTTATGATTTTTTTTCAGTATATCTTATTGTAAAGACCTTGTAAGGTACTTCAAATATTAATTATGTTTATGCCTTAAGTTATATTTTTAAATTTGTTTGGATAATATGTGTTTAAACTGCAGTTGAGGTCATATTCAACAAGGAATAACCAGTCACAAAACATTTCCATTATCCTGATTTTATGGTTTTCAGCTCATATGTAGATATTTTTTAGTATTTGTTGCAGAAGAGCTTCACTAATTCACGTACCAAAGCATCCTTAATTAAAACTCTAATGAGTAATTAAAACTTTTAAAGAGCATGTGTTAACCAGGATGAAAATTCTTTTTCTATAGATATGTTAAAGCCTACATTAATGTGACTTTATATGTTTATGAGGAAAATCGTTAATGATAATCTTATAACAGACTTATATCTTAAGGTTCTTGATAAATATTAAATTCAAAAGGGATTAGATAAAAACTTTACCATTAGTTACAGATCAAACAAATTATCAAACAAAAAAAATTTAACCAAAGCATAAATTGCTTTTAAGTAATTTAAATTTCACAATATCTAGTTTGAAAACGAAGATATCACACTTTTTTTTTTTTTAAATATAATACATTTTGTTTTCATTTAATTTTTTATTTCCATTTGTCAATTGTTTGGAAAACCTAATACAAACGGTAATACAGCATAAAAGGCCATGTGAAAGATTAATCTGCTTCCTTATTACATAGGATTTATTATTGATGATAGGTTTTTGTATTTAAATAATGATAAATGATGGAATTATGTAAGTGTTAATATGGTCGTCTATTAGGTGGATAGGTCACTGGGGCGTGTCTAGGTGACAACGATTTCAAATAACTATTTATATTTTAATGATACTTTTATGTATACATACATTCTCCTGTATTCAAAAGATCATTAAACGAGTTGTGAAACTAGATCAAGTATTCATTTTCACAATATCCGGCAATAAGTGAAGTACATACAGTTAGTGTTAAAAGTTTCAGAATTCACTATCATTTAGTAGTTTGCTTGATTTTAACTTTTTTTTTTCTGTTTTTAAACAGTTGTTACTCGCTTTATAATATTAGTAGAAAGTTATAATAGCTAACACCAAAAATCATTTTATTTTTAACGTTTTGAACGTTCATTAATGTCTAACTTAAAAATAGGAGTGTCAGAATTATTCGGAATTACGCCGTTTCCTGGTTATATTAATGCAGTAATCATACAAAAACATCAAGGCGGTAAATCTTTTTGTATAATTATACATTTTAGCCTATTAGGAATTGATCTAACTAATTAATTATCTGTTCGTTGTGAAATAGTGTTACACTCAAGCACTTATTGTTCCTTGAGGTCATTTTAATTTTGAATATCGTACTTACTGATTTTCATTTTAAGTGGGGTTCACAAATATTTAATTAAATTTAAAAGAAATAACAAAACAGGGATTTCAAGACATTTTGGAAGATTGTGCTGCAATCAAATCTGAATGGATAAGGTATATATGTCCTGAGTCATGGTCGCGCTACAAAGTTAATTTATTCATTTTTCTTTTACTTTCAATTCTGGCTTTTCAATCTGAAAAATTAAACAAATCTATTGAGGATTCTGTCCGGGAATCAAAGCTTATCATCCTCTTTCAAAATAAAAAAAAAACAGCCCTTCTTACCACGGACCGCTCGAGGTCTTTTACAATAACATACTAAATTATTTATTTGGTTCCCTCCAAACCATTTTTTTCATAGAAACCATGTGTCTTATTACGGGATTCACCTGTAAACATTCAAATGTTATTCTTTTTAAATATTGCGAACATTCAGCCTATTCTCTACTGCCTTGTCTGCTGAAATACTTTTTCCCGGGCTTCTTTACCATGTTCTTCTTTTTATCATACTTTTTTAAAACACGGCAAACAGTAGAAACACTTATTGTGCATCTAGAAGTTCTGAAAAATTCAGAAATAAGCTAATGTTTGCTCATTTGAGGTATTGTTTCCTTATTTGAGTAATAATACGTCTTTCATTTTTAACATTTACTGTTATATCCTCAATCCTACACTCAGCCATCCACAAATTCTCATAAATTTTTATTTCAAAACATTTCAACTATTTCAGTTCAAAAAAGTATTCTTAGCCACTATTCTAACGTTAAGTTTTTACTTTAACGCCTTATTTTAAAAATGTTTCTTCTCAAGATTGGGTATCAGTTTCTTGAGGAAGACGCATTGTTTAGAACATAACATTATGTCGAAGATTAGTGAGGATATAAACATTTGAAACCATTAAACAACAGTATAATACGATTTCCAAATACTGTTGACATTGAATGATCTTGTAATTTTACTTTATTAATCAGATATTTATAAAAGCAACTAACTTTTCGGTTATCTGGTTAGTGATTTTGCTTTATGCTTCATCTCTTTTTAAGATTTATTAGTTTAAAAAAATTATATAAATTAATAATAATGAAAAATACTGATTAAACGAAAATAAATATGAATTCCGAATACTTTTGACACTCATTGTAGCTGATAGATACTCGCAGTAAATCATAAAAAGCTATGTCTCCGGTGATAGTGAAGGTAGTCTCTTCCCTCCAATATTTTATGGGATTTTATATCGTGTTCTGAATTGAAATATTTATTTAAAAAATAATATATTTTTTTTTCTTACGACTGGCTAAACGTGTAGGAATCCACCAAAACTATGTAAGTCACAATCTGATACTGAAGAATGAGGTCGAATTGAAGTTCTTTTAGGACGCACAGGAGTAACCTTCTCAATTTATATAAAATAGATAGATAACATGGGAATAACCGGTCTTTCCTTTTCTGTTGGGCGGTAAATTCAAATGAACACCACTCGGTGACCAAAAAACAGATGGTATGTTGACCTTTAAACAGGAAGGGAAACTACTCTAGACCGGAAATAGTTATAATAGGATGGATTTAGAGGTCTAATTTAATTGTGCTCTGAAAGGAACCAAATGCAAATTTTTAACTAACTTTGGGGTTTGCAGGGTGTGGTATCAGCGACGCCAAACTGAATTATTTATCGAAATTCATGTTCGTTTTTTCTATAAATATTTATAACTACAGATATATAAATATAAATAAATAAATGTGATTAATGATAAATTCTCCAAGTTTAAGACAGTTAATAATGTAATAGTATAGCTGTTTCATTTTTATCGTTTCTTGTACAGTAAATATTTTATGAAACATTTATTTGCCAAGATTTCTATAAATAAAGTTTTATAATTTTATTTTGTTATTATTTATTTAAATTTACAACTATATTAATCAATAAAACAAGTAAATATGCAAAATAATACATTAACCCGAAACAGACTTAAAGAGAAACTATCCAATGTTTGTATTCCATGTATTTAATCTGTTGATTACATTTCCTAAATGTTTAACACATATAGATTGTATTATAGAATGAGTTTTAATAAGAAAGTAATGCCATAGTTATACTGTTTTAAGAGGTAGGTAGGAAGGGATGGTGTTTACGGCGATAAATGACGAGATTATTAGGCCCGTACTGTCTTAAGAAGTCTAATGAGTTTAAAATATTCATTTATGTGACAGTATTAAAATTAAGATGTTATTGAATGAGGTAAGCTTTCATGTAAATTTATTGGCGATTATTGATAATAATTAATAATTCAACAGGTTTTCACCCGTTTCTCGTATAAATATTCTAATTCTGTCGCATCGTTGCTGATAGGTTTCATAAATTTATATTTTAAACAAACCCTTGTTTTGATTTTAAATTTATTGGACTACAAATAAATTAGAATAAACACAATAATTTATAGAACGATGGATATATACGGTTAATTTATAATATCAGTTAAGTTCAAATATCAATGTATTAAATTATGAGATTTCAGCTTGAAGAAATATTATTCAATGGATTCTTATGGAAGATAATAACTACAAAACGAGCGACAAATTTAGTGAAATGAAAGACATTACTTACCCCTCAAGTAATTAGAGTAATTTTCTATGTTAAATAATAGGGTCCATTAAGGTAATGAAAAACCCCTTAGAAGTCATGCATTATTTATGATTCGGACCATTTCGAAGGTTTAAAACAAAAAACTTTGAGTCAACTCTTTAAGACGGGCAATTAATAAATTAAATTATCTATCCTAATAATTAAACCTGGATCGACAAAATTTAGTACTGCCACTGTAGCACTGTCAAATTAGCCACAGTTGCATAAAGTGACTTCAAATTAATAAAAAAACAAACATAAACGTTTCTATTATACCTATTCTATTAATTAGATTGAACCAAATAAAATAATATGAACCTCGTCTCTTTTGAAAGACTCACATTCAGACATGATAGAGAATCTTACTACCATCTATTGGAATGTGTAGAAATATCATTGGAGAGAAATTCGGACGTCTTGGTAGTAGAATTAAGACCATCTGAATTTTTATTGAAGCGAATTTCTGTTACAAGAGGGTCATTCTGATGCAAGTATGATTTCATAATTATTTATCCGAGGTTATCAATAAAGTATGTAAATGTTTATATTACTGAGGTGAATTGAGCTCCTTTTTACCTGAAAATGGGTATGGTTGCGTCAAGACGTTAAATAAAATAAAGACTGATGAACCTCATTAGCCTACCCAAGTTATCATAGATTCATTATTGTTTTTTAAAACTTTATTAAAAAATCTGGTGCGGGCAACACACGACTTTCACTGAATCAATGAAAGAATTTTCAAATACAGTTAGAGATAAAAATACGTGAAACTATTAAGGAATTAATCAAATTAAATTTCTATAGAAACATGTGTTTCATTAAAAAATCTATTATATTATTATCTAAAATAATCAGTTAGTTTTATGTTCATTTCGTCACTCTCTATTAACTTTTAAAAGCTTGTGTATGAGATGATATTTTTTCTAAAATCTTTAGCTTTCCAACGGTATATCATACATGTATATTACTGCTCTTATGTTCAAAAACGAAAAATTGCATTAAAAAAATATTTTTTCTGTGTTCTCCTTTAGTTGGGTATCGAATTTATTCATTTTATGTATTTACCTGTTTTTCATCAGCGTTAACAAGATAATCTAGTTATTATTATTGAATCTACAAAATTAAAGGTACTTTAGGGGAAGAAAATTAAAAATATCGGCATTTTAGCCCTGTCAGACCATTTTTATCCAAATAAAACCTACATGATATTAAAGCCCATTAAATTTTACATCGATGTAGCGAGTTTAATCAAAATCGTCGGAACCGTTTTTGAGAAAATCGAAAAAAGGTGCAAATTGCATAGTATAAAGTGCCTCTTCTGGTAAGCTCATTTTTATGAAAAAAGTTTAAAGAATTATGTTCATTTGTTTTGGATTCAATAACAACAATATAAAATTGTTAAATGCAATCATAATCACATACTTCTATGCCCTATTCGTCACTTTCATTACCCTCCACAACTTTGTATGTAAGATAACATTTTTTCAAAAATCCTTAGCTTTCCGACGGTATATTATAGATTCATAATACTAATCTTATGTTGAGGGAAAAAAAGGACTTACCTGAAAAAAATATTTCTTGTCTTTAATATAAATGCTAACAAGATTATATGGTTTACTTTTTGGAACCTACAAAATTAAAGGTACCTGAAAGGCAGAAAAAAAAATCGGTTTATAAGCCCTGTCAGACTATTTTAAGCAGAAACCCATATGATATTAAGGCCCATTGAATTTTACTTGGATATAGCCTGTTGAAAAAACCTTCTGAGCCGTTTTTGAGGAAATGGCAAAGCAGTGTAAAATGCACGGTATGAAGTGGCTCTTCTGGTCTGTCAATTTTGAAAAGATTTGCTGTAATATCTCATTCATATCCGCTTCTAAATTAATAAATTTCAGTTGTATACAACTTATCGTTTTCGAGATGGACTTACCACACACCCATAGACCTTTTTGTGGGATTTGGTCATTTGGCCTCTGGGAACAATTAAGGTACCCTACATCCCTACATCCCTGAATCAGCACTTTCCCTCTCCTTCCAGTACTGTATAAATATTCCTCCTAGAGACGTAAGGATTGATTCAGATCATTATTATCCATTCATGTAGTGGTTTAGTTCTAGCGTAGTTCTCTTTTATAGTAGTGCAGTCCATATAACCGTTTTGTTTTACCAATAAGTTCTTTATCTGATCCTTAAACGTGTATTTCCAATGAAAATATTCTTAAATTTTTACGATCGCAATACTTTATTTTTCTCTATGTTTCATATATAGATAAGTGCAAGTAAAAAACCAACAACATCAAACCAAATTTAAAAATAGAATGCTGACGAGTGGTGATTCCAACGAGTGGTGAACATATAAAATGTTCTATTCAATATATTACTTTTTTTCGATTATTATACTTGATACCACTATTTTCTTAAATAACTAAAATAAACTACACCCTTATTATTTGAAGATCCTGGAAGCCTGGTAACCTTGCGTCATCTACAGGAATAGCGTTTCCCTTGGCCCACATTTTAGCGCCAATAAATGGTTGTATAATTTATGTCCGGCTTAAATTTCAGTAATGCATTCAGGTCTAATGGACAGTAATCTTCCCTAACCGATAATTAGTGAGAATAACGGAGATTCAGTAATTTATTATGTGGAGATGTTTTACACGAATCTGCTCGGAAATTATCTTTTTATAATTAATTACTTAAGAAAAAAAAATGTGATGAGGAAGAGAATTATTCTAACCGCATCAAAATTTTTCAGAAGACCTTTTTTCTATCATTATATGTTTTTTTCTAGACCTTGAAGGCAGAGACATTACCACAATGATTTAATGGCAATGAGAGCAAAAAATCTTATATTTACCAGAATTTTTAAGTTTATTTACTTAATTTTTATCGTCTTTGACTATGTTAAGTTCCTTGTATGTCAAACAGGATTATACAAAAGGACCTAGGAACAGAGTTTAAAAAATATATAAATTATAATGCAATGAACTAATTATTAACATTTTAAGATTATAAGTAAATAATTGTGAAATTAAATAATCATATGAAGGAGTGACTTATTATAGGGAAAGGAGGATGGAAAACTGCTTACCCCCAAAAATAGTAACTGAGAAAACATAAAATAGCTAATATAAAGTATTTCCATGTATATTAAAATATAATAGTAGCAATACTCGAGAATTACTGTAGTAAATTATAATTTATAAGGCGTAAACTCAGCAATGTCGAATCAAACAGCATCAGTTCCAATACGGTCTGGAATTTTTGAAATTTAAATAACAATAAAACTCAACTTGCAGAATAATCTACCTCCCTTGGTTTGGTATGAATATTTAAATCCCACTCTAAAAATCTTCTTTCCTTCCATACAGATTGTACGTATTGATAAATCGATACGAAGATTGTCTTTAAAGTGATTTGTAGCGGTGTGGTGTGTGTGATAACACCTAAAAAAGTTAAATGTTTTTTTTATCATTTTAAATCATGTTAAATTTCTTGAACACAAAACTGATTTTTATTAACGCTTAGAAGATATAAAATCTAATAATTAAATTTTATTTATATAGAATGTTTTGACATGTAACTTGCTATATGTATGTAAAATTTAATAGGCTTTAATATGATGCAGATTTAATTCTGATGGAAATAGTCTGACATGGAATAGATTAAATGTTCGACTTTGACCAATAGTAATAATATAATTTTCTTAAATCTTTCAGATTTAAAATGTCCAGTCACGATATCCAAATGTTTACTTTAGTCGTTTTCCCTTTTCAAACACAACTCGACATCAGAGAAATTTCACAACTTAAAGATAGTTTTATTGGCTTTGAATTTTACTTTATATTTGAGTAAAATGCATTACTAGGTGTTTCGCAGTCTTAAAACCAATTTTTACTTTCACTTACCTATGTATGAAGCATATAGTAAGGGAAAGTATTGCGATCGTGAAAATTTTCGAATTCCAGTTTTCAACGGAAATACACGTTTTAGGGTCAATTATGGAAACCATCTACAGGAGAATACCTAAGCTCAGCACTTTTTCTCCTGACAATATATAAATACCCCACCCTATTCCTTCCTAGTATCAGTCTACATCCAGTCAGGAATTAGTTCACACATAGTTATTATTTTGTAAATAGTCAATTAGTAGTAGAAGTAGTACAATAGACATTCATGTAATTTTTGTTGTTTTTATAAAATAAACTTTTTTTAAGTCGAAGTGAGTGCGGGAGATTTAATTGTCCCCTCAGTCGAAATAACCAAGTCCCGTAAAATGGTCTGGGTGTGTGCCTGTGGTAAGTCCAGCACGAAAACGAAATGGTGTACGAAAATGAAATTTCATATTTGAGACACCTATACCCCCGAGATGTTACAGCAACTTTTTCATCAAAATCGGCTAACCAGAAAGGTCACTTAATACTATGCATTTTGCACCTTTTTATGATTTTCTCTAAAACGGCTCTAACGATTTTGATTAAACTAGCTATATCGATGTAAAATTTAATTGGCTTTAATATAATGTAAATTTAATTCTGATTGAAATAGTCTGACAGGCCTTAGGCCGATATTTTAATATTTCTTTACCCCTAAAGTATCTTTGATTTTGTAGATTTTATAAAATTGACCATATTATCTGATAAGCATAGCTAAAAAATAGGTACATATAGAATTTGAACGAATTCGATATCTAACTAAGGGAGAAAACTGCAAAAAAAAAATTTAAAACAGTAATATACATGTATAATATACCGTTGGAATGCTAAAGATTTTAGGCAAAATAACATCTTGCTATTGTAAAAGTTAATGGAGAGTGATGAAATGCCGATAAAACAAACTGATTATCGTAAATAATAATAGAATAGAATATTTAATAAAACACATGTTTCTATTAAAATGAAATATAAATAATTCTTTAACAATTAATTTTTCATTTCTAAATTTGTTTAAAAATTCTTAAAGTGATATAAATAACGGAGGTAAGTGAAAGTCGTGTATTCCGCGCACCAGATTTTTAAATAAGAAATTGTTTGTTTGTTTATTAATATAACGTCCCTTTATGCTGCTGTGGCTAATCGGACGATGCTACAGTGGGAGTCCTAAATTTTGTCTATCCATGGTTTAATTTGGATAGGGATCTTTAACGAGTACCTGACATCGCACAGGCGCGGGACCAACTTTTAACGTAACCTCCGAATGACGGCATAACAAAGGATTTTTTACTCCTATTGAAAATCCCTAGAGCTACCTGCGGGTTCGAGCCTAGGAACTTGGGCATAGGAGGCTGTTATGCTACCCATCATGCTACAGGTAACCCAACAGCAGCCAAAAGGTATTTAGGACGCAATTTACAATTTATTGTGTTTACATGTTGTAAAAACACAATTTAACCAACAGGTAAGAAATTTCCAACGTTTAAGTTCAAGCCACACTCTTTCCATTCTCCTGCTTGAACGACGATATCCCTCTTTGAAGTATCTTTTCCTTCACCTTTTCTAATACCCAATGATTCATACTTTTAACCTTGATAGACAGATATTTTCGAAGTCGGTCCTTGCTAATTTTTTAAAAAATTAGAAAATATTTATATTAAAAAATACATGCCTGACCTTTCTTGTTAGAATGTAAATAATCCATCCATTTATGGCCGATATCACAGATATAGATAAGTATAACTCTGGATGGTATTTCAAGAATCCTCGTTTCATTAAAAATATTTTAGTCGGAAATTAGTTATTATTTAAAAAAATAATTTTTTGCTTGGCAGGTAACATTGAAATATTAAAATATTGGTTTCTTTAAAGTTTTTTCCTTTACACTATCTTTACTACTAATCTTCAAAGAATATAAAATTTATATATATTTTTTAAACATCACATTATAGTTAAATTTTTCGGATATCAGTTTGAATTAACTGTAGATCATTGTTTTTCTTGGTAATTTTTGTTCTTCTACATTCCACTAATTTATCTATGTTCCTTACTATTATTTGAGTATATTTTCATAATTTTTTGAAACGAGGTAGTAAGGAGTGTTCAGTGTGATGCCGTTTAAGCCAATTTCAAGAGATCACCTGTGGTGTAGTGTCTAGCAGCCTACTGTGCCCAAGGTCGCGGGTTGAACCTGGCAGATAGCCCTGGGATTTTGTAAAGTGATTAAAATATTCTTGGTTATGTCGTCCTTCGGAGGGTATGTAAAACAGTGGCCCCCAGCCCGTGCAATGTCAGGTTTTCGTTAAAGATTCCCATCGTTATTAAACTTCGATTTGAAAAATTTAGGACTACTATTGTAGCATTATCTAATTAATAAACGATAAACGAAACGGAACAAAGTCGATTTCAAAGTCGTGGAGAACCTATTTTCTGGAATAGCAGTAAGATGTTATTCAAATTTCATACTTCTCTTAATTAGACTTCATAACTTATAGAGATTTAAGTATCTTTGCTATATTATAATTAAAAGTACTGTTAATTGTAGTTATTGATTTTAGTTACTAATAAATTTTATAAATGCAGAAAGATTTTTTTATAAATACTTTATAAATTTAGCACATTAATCTATTAAAACCCGTGACTCTACAGCCCATGAAGGGTCTTGGGTTCACCGGGGGTTCCTGTATGGATTCGTTCTTTTTCTAGGCAATCGTCCGTACAAGAGATGATACGGTTTTTTCTCTGAGTATTAGAAACTTAGTTTAGAGTGGCTGGGTGAGACTGAGGATGGTCTACGTCTGAAATAAAGTAATAAATAATTACCGTTCCATACCCGAGTCCGAACCCAGAACTCAGAGAACAGTTTCCCAGTGCCATATCCACTGGACTTCATCTCTCCATCTCAATTAATCTATTCAGGTCTAAATCTAAAGAAAACTATTTAAGAATAATATTAAAGATAAATCTGTATGTGACGCAAAATGTATTCAAAGATTTTTATTCTAATAATTTCATTAAAAAAATATTTTTCCCACACGTCCAGGCATTACAATGTAAATGTAAAATCTATTTCTTCTGGTAATATGCGGTTGTCTTGTAACCCATGATCAGAGTTGAAGGAGAAAGGAATCATGATTAAGTGAGTCATAATTGAAAAGTTCTTCTGGTTCCTTTTGCCCTAAAACTGGATCGCAAACTGGAACAGACAGTTTTGTTGAGGGTGGAGCACGCTGGCCTAGACCTACATTTACGTTCTCGTAAATGTTTTTTCGAATAATTTTACTATAGTTAGTAAGGTGGTATACAACTTAATCGTGAAATTGAACAGAATGAAAATTCTCCAAATTTTAAATAAACCCATGATTAAATGATTAATGGGTTCTTCAACTCAACGATTGATATATTGCCCATGTCGAATGTATTAATTGCTAAGTGGATTATCCTTCCAAATGGTTTGGTGAGGATAAACAGCTGGAGCAAACATCCCAAGGTGCTCCTTGTTCTTTTTAACCACCTTTCTCAGTGAATACAAGAACATGAAGAGCTCTACTTAAATCACTTCAAGAGTATAGCCTAGTCAAATTAGGATTAAGTGCCCAATGTATTTAAAAACTTTCAGAAACGGTAAGGTACATATACAAAACTGAAAGATATTATATTTGTCACTATCTCTCTATATATATAAAATGATACCACGATTTTTGTTTCCGCGAACTTCTAAAATACTTGACGGATTTTGATACAGTTTTTAATCATTATTTAGGGCGTTATTTCCTGAAGGTTTAAAAGTAAAATACTTTGTTATATAGCTTTTCTTTTAACAAAAAAAATAAATTTTTGTAACCTAGTCATCAAAATTATTCAAAATTATTAAGTATTATAATATAATTTACCGTTTGGAAAGCGCAATATTTTAGAAAAGTTAATATGCAATAAAATAAATCGTACAATTTAATATAAAGTTGTTATAGTTGATATACATATGAACATATGTTAATGGTTAAGAGGGATTTATGATAGTTAAATGTTGCCACCGTCATGTTGTTAACATAAATGGTAAGTTGTTATAAATGTATAGACTAACATTTTTATTTTTTTTGTTCACCCCTACCTCGCTTTTGAAGGCTATACGGGTTTCTCGGGCCAGGGGGTGAGGCCGAGGGATAAATGCTGAGATAATAGCCCCACCAGCACCGAGACTCGAACTCGTAATTATTTTGGTTTCAAATTATGGTCCTCTGAGGTTACTAGACAATTAACCCACTCAGCCATTCCGTTCCCCAAAAAAACTAAAAACAAACAATCTAACATTGTTATAATTTATTTTAAACTTAATAGCATTTCATGAAAACACCATTCTTTCACTGTAAACTTCATTGAACTTCAAAAATGTAATTTAAATCGTTCGTTTTAAATATAAATTGGCAAATTAAACCAATAGGATTGGAAACTTTTTTATTTCTACAGTGTTTTAATACAAACATAGCAAACAAGTGTATTTCCGTTGGAAAATTAACTTTTCTGTTATCTTTGCTTCACTTCAAAATAATAAACTTAACCAATTTCGATTTATGTTTTTCATTTCTGCCAATGATTTAAAAAAAATGATTAATAGACGTCATAAAATAAATATATTTTTTCGTGTTATCTTTACGATAAACTAAAACTCCCAAATCGATAAACTCTAAATCGATCAACAGAGATTTTTAAACATAAAAGGAACTTCATTCAATTGCATCCTTGCGAAGCAGGGTCAGTTCCACTAGTAATATAATATGATGTATTCATTCATTTTCATGAGTTTTTATAATTGGGAATTTAGCCTATATTGTACCATTCCTTCATATACTTTTAAATAGCATATTGTTGTTGTGCATATTATTGAGACAGAGAATAAAAAAATTAAAAAAATGCTTCTAAAATTCGAAATGGCGTCCATGTACTGCATTCGACTTAATTATTCAGCACCTCACTTAGTGTGGTTAATCAACCAAATCAATGTCAAAGTCATAATCATAAAATCGGAATATATGGAATAAATAACAAGAATCAATTTCTTATACTTTTATAAACCTTCAATTTAATGAAATATGTGGGACACTTATTAATAATAAATAGAAAGAAGTAAATTAAAGTAAGTAAAGGTGGAATGAGGAGATAAGAAATGAAACCAAAAGAAAAAAGTCCTTTGGAAACATTACCTCCAAACAAAATCTATGACTCATTACGCCGAGTACAAAGAACAGAGAAAAGAGTAAAGGAAATGGTCAGGCGACAAAAGAGAAAAGCTTGGGATGACTTTGGAGAAACATTGGAAGCAAATTACAAAGAAAATCAGAAGGTGTTTTACAGAACACTCAAGAATATGCGCAAAGAGAAACGACCCGTGCTCAAGCATGTCAAGAATAAAGATGGAGAAGTACTGGGAACCAAGGAAATTATGGAAAGATGGGTGGAATACTTCACAGACCTATTTGACTGCAGCGGAATATCAACAGATAACTCGGATATAGCTCAGGAAGTAAATTACATGGAAGAGGATTATATAGCAGAAGACGAGATAACCGAAGCACTAGAACTACTAAAACTAGGGAAAGCAGCTGGTATAGATGAAATAACTCCGGAAATGTTTAAGCGCATGGGAACAAAAGGTGAAGAAATATTCCAGCATCTGCTTAGTCTAGTATGGAAAGAAAAGAAGATTCCTAAAGATTGGAAATTGTCCATTATTCTTTCTATATATAAAAATGGTGATCAAAGAGAATGTAAAAACCATAGAAGCATCTCCCTTCTAAGCGTCCCGAGTAAGGTCTAGTCCACAATCCTTAAGGAGACCAATTGAGAAAAACCTTGGAGAAGAACAATATGGATTCAGGCCAAACAGAAGTACCCAAGATCTTATATTCACTATGCGGCAGATCACTGAAAAAGTAATAGAAAAGGATAATAGTGTTCTGGCATGCTTTGTTGATCTGGCCAAAGCATTTGACCGGGTCAGGAAACAAAACATCGTGAGGGAGCTCAATGAAAGGAGAGTTAATAAAATATTAGAAATGGCCATCTCAGATTTTTATATGAACCAGAGAGGTACTATCAGAACATGCAACCATTTAGATATCTCAATGCATCATACAAGGTTGCAGTCTCAGTCCACTGCTGTTCATAATGGTCCTAGATGGAGCTCTAAAGAAAGCCAAGTCGAGAATGAGACCCTACTGCTTAGGAAACTTGAATCTATCGCCTAACCACCTCACCATGCTCGCGTATGCTGATGACATCGTCGTATTAGCCAATAAAGGAAGGGATCTCCAGTTCAATCTTCGCGTCCTCCAGGAAGCACTTAACCCCATAAATATGGAAATAAATGCCCGGAAAACGAAAATAATGAAGATAGGAAGAAGAGAGAACCGAATTGGACGAGTCATGAGACTAGGGGCAGAAAAGATTGAGCACGTAAAGAACTTCATATATGGACATCTAGGCGCACATCTAAATGAGCAGGGCTGGGTGGACGAAGACATAAAGGAAAGAATAACGTCTGCCGGAAGGTGTTTTCTATCTCTTAAGATGGGCTTTATAGGCAAAAGAGAGGTCTCCTAACATACAAAAATAGTAGTATACAAAACAACCTTCTTACCTATATTGACGTATGCCAGCGAATACTGGGCCCTCACCACTAAACATAAAAGCCAACTACAGGCTTTGGAGATGCGCTACTTGAGGAAAGTTGAGGGTAAGACGAAGAGAGACAAAATAAGAGATACCATAATGAGATCCAACCTTGATGTCAGATCGGCCGAGGATATCGTTGAAGAAATTCAGTTAAGATGGTACGGCCATGTCTCAAGAATGTCGGAAGATCGCGAGGCAAAAGCATTGTATGAGATAAAAGTAGAGGGAAGGAGACCAAGAGAAAGACCTAGGAAGACTTGGGAGGATGGGATCAGGAAGGCCTGCAGAAAAAGGGATATAAAATGGAGATTAACAAGAGAAATGGCGCAGAATAGGAATGCCTGGATCAGATTCTACAAGCAACCCTCTTACACTGCAGTGCGGTAGAGAGGGAAGATGAAGAAGAAGAAGATAATGTAAATTTTTAAAATATTAAAATGGTCTCTCATAAAATGTAATGAAAAAGCATTAAGTAGTAAGGAACTATACAAAGAAACAAAGTACAGGACGCTGAATACAAAAATACAGCTTTATTTTCTTTTTCATTTTACTTGTGTAATGTTGCATAGTATATATCAAAATTTAATAGAATAGAATAAAACATGATTTTATTCTGGGACTTAGTACATTAAGAATAACATAATGTAATGATGGGAAGGAAAAATATTTATAAAAATTAATACAACAATAGAATGAGAATTAAAAAAAATAAATGAATAGTGCTTCTCTTTCATACTTCCCAGTTTTTTCATGAAATTACTCCCATAAATTACTGGAAAGAGAGAGGAAGAGTGTTACACACCAAAAATAAATAATTTTGAACAAAAAAAGGAAGGGAAAAAAACTAATTTAAAATTTATTATTATCAAGTCCCTCTTTGGAATAAGTCGTGTTAAAAAAAAAAAAAAAAAAAAAAATGGAATGTGGATAAAAAAGAAGCACGACGTATATTGGAAGGAATGCAATTCTAGAATACATAGGAACGGGCAAGAAATGATCGAACGCTTTAGTTCTGTAGGGTGGGATGTAAATGTCGGAGTGTTGTTTAAATTAAAGAGACAGTGAATATAAGGAGTATGCTGGTAATTTATTGTTTGGCAAAGGAATGACTCGTGGAAGTGCTGTGTGCGTGTCGAGATTAAGAGAATTCTCCATAGAGGTGGATTACGGGAGAACGCCTCGTGGTAGCGAAAACAAATCTTAAAAAATAATTCATGATGCGCTTTACTTTGTTCTCAATTACCATAGAGAGGCCACCGTAAATTACACAGCCAACGTCGAAGCAGTAGAAAATGAGTAGGGAAACGAAGAGTTTACGCGTGGATTGTGGAAGAAGGTGGCTGGAGCGAAATAATTCCTCCAGCTTATTGTCTGGAGGCAGTATTTTTAAATAATTAATTTTTAACATTCGTATTTGCCTTTGCATTAAAATCAGAATATTTGTGAAGGCATAGAAGGGATGGTCAGTTTGTTTGAAGGGAGAGAAGTGGCAGTGAAAACAATAGGACCATATATATATATCGGGGCCTAGTAATGTATTGCTACAGCAGCAATTAGCTTTGAGTGCCCTAGGAGACAAGTCCCGGATCGTTATCCGCCGCGGAGTCATTTGTTTCAGTGCCAAATCAACTTTTCACGGGCGCGAGATGTAGATCGGGGCCTCGCCTTGACCCAGCACCCACGCTGAGGACTGACCGCTGTCGCAAGGCCCGAGGTGTGGTGCTCTCGTCACATCTCTGCTCTATTGTCATTTTTGAGGGGTCTACACTGCTCGGGACAAAGGAGTTCGTCGCTTTTTGGATGTTTTCTTAAGAGTTCGTTATGCTAATGGAGCACATCCTTTTTTGACTGCTTATACGGTGTAATAGTGCTTTTGTTTCTTTTGGACAAAGAATGATTGAAAATGTAACCTATATAATACCTCTGTCTGTTTTATCATTTGTTTATTTGACAATGCCCATCGTACAGTCATTTTAGTTATATGTTTATTTTTTTATTACGCTAAAGTTGTACGTTGAAAAGGCCCAGAGACGTAGCCTTGGTCGGTTGGGATTGGGTAGCTAGTCTAGGGCCCTGCATCAAAATTTGGTGGAGACCCTTCTTCCTAAATGCGGCGAAGCCTTGATGGAAGGTGAATTTGAAAAAAAAAAAAGATACTTTTTAAATGACAACTCTACCCGCGCGAATTTAGCGTCTTGTCCGTCAACGATTAGAACAAACTATTCAAATTTATTTTTAATACGTATATAATATTTTTTTTTTTTGGAGGGAAATTTAGAATACGGTCTAAGGGCGAAATTATACTGCCCGCGTTTTTTGTGTTCAAGCGGTAGCGGGCCAACTTATCGCTTGAGCCGCCAAAACGCGTGATTTACAGAGTTTGAGTGATATTTTGGTTAAAATTTTACGAATTTTGGTACACAGGTTTGGAGCCCCATCTTTGATAGTTACGACTCTGAAAGGCCTGCATGCGTCTCCTTGCTGCCTAATAAATAGTTGAATCACTCGAGAAATTGTTCTCACTTGCAATAAACTACCTTATGCCCTCTATAGTAGAGCATATGTGAAGATGATGGGCTACCATCTCCTCCCCAGAACATCAACAAATCCAATTCTATGGAGATCTTCTGAAGAACGTCATGCCTTATGAGTGTTCTAAAAGAGGCAACCTGTTGCCTAAAGTATTAATGATATGTAATGTGTTCCTTTCCTTAAGTAGTAATTATAAAAGTGTAAAGCAATATTTGTTCTTTATAAAAATTTATCTGAAAATTGTCTAGGCTTTTTTTTTTTGTAAATACGATGATATTGCAATATAACAAACTAAACATTTAAATTGACATCATGACGAAATCAATATAATATAAAACGTCCTGAGCTGGGTTAGATCTCCGAAACGTCGGCATTAATATTTATAACTTTGAATTTATCGGCAAGAAAGAGAAAATATTGCTTTACACTTTTATTGACTATAATGAAAATAAACAAATGAGTATGAATCGGAGAAATAATCTCCATTTAACTTATTTCAAAAAGAAGAAAAGATGTTGGGGAATTTCAAAATATACATTACTGCTAATTAGCGTGGCTGAGATAATTAGCAGGCTTGCTGCTTAATCATTAAAATTCAAATCATAAATTAATGTTTATGGGGTCACTTGTAGCTTGCATAAACACCCTACTATGCCCAACATCATGGGTTCAAATCCACAGGTGGACCTATCATTTTTCAACGGGAGTAACAAATCCTTAGTTATGCGATGTCAGGTACTCGTTAAAGATCCCTATCCTAATTGAACCTGGATAGGCAAAATTTAGGACTCCCGCTGTAGCATCATTCGATTAGCCACAGCAGCATAAAGGGATGTTGAATAAATAAACAAATTAATGTTTATAATATTTATAAAAATAAATCTGGTACGGGTAACACACCGACTTTCACTTATCTCCATTTTTAAAACCAATGAAATACTTTTCAAATACAGTTAGTGATAAAAATACGTGAAACTATTAAAGAATTAATTAAATTGAATTTATATAGAAACATGTGTTTCATTAAAAAACTATTATATTATTATCTAAAATAATCAGTTAGTTTTATCTTCATTTCATCACTCTCTATTAACTTTTAAAAGCTTGTGTATGAGACAATATTTTTTCTAAAATTTTTATCTTCCAACAGTATATCATACATGTATATTACTGCTCTTATGTTCAAAAACAAAATTTGCATTAAAAAAATATTTTTAACTTTTAATTGGGTATCGAATCCGTTCAACTTATATATTTATGTGTTTACCACCAGTGGTAACAAGATAATATATTTAATTTTATAGAATCTACAAAATTAAAGGTAATTTAGGGGAAGAAAATTTAAAATATCGGCATTTAAGCCCTGTCAGACCATTTTAATCCGAATGGAACCTAAATGATATTAAAGCCCATTAAATTTCATATCGATATAGCGAGTTTAATCAAATCGTCGGAACGGTTTTTGAGAAAATTGAAAAAAGGTACAAAATGCATGGTATAAAGTGGCTCTTCTGGTAATCTCATTTTGATGAAAAAGGTTTTGTACGTCTCGGGCGTATGTTTGTCTTAAATATGATATTTCTGTTTCATAGGACTTACCGTTTCCGCCCGGGAGTTACTACACACACACACACACACACACAGACACAAACCTTTTTGCGGGTCTTGGTTGTTGTTTTGGTTTTAAAAGGCAAAAAACTGCGAGTGGTTATTATTGCCCAAAACATCTTCAGAAGACGATTAACGTACCTATGATGAAGAGAAAAAAAATAATAAAAAAATAAAATAATTATAATAAATAAATAAAAAATAAGATAAATAAATAAAAATTTTGAGTAAAATATCAAAAATTGCGTAAAATAGCCTGAATGTGTTAAATGAGGTGATATAAACGAATGAATAAAAACGGGACTTGGTTATTTGGACTCAGGGACCCGAAAATGTGAACGAGTATTTCCGTTGAAAACTGGAATTCGAAAATTTTCGCGATCGCAATACTTTCCCTATCTATATATAGGAAGTGAAAGTAAAAAGCTTCAATAGAACGATTACATATACGCTTTAACAAATAAGTTAAGGCCAGGTCTAAATTTAAATGTAATATTAAGGTCATGGTGTAAAGTATCGTTTCAAGAAGTACAGCTGATTTGCTACAAAGGAACTGTTAATATAATACGGTAAGCGAGTATGACCAAAATCACCCGGGTCATTATGTAAACCAGATACGTCGAAATGGGGTCCAAGCAATACAATATTTAAATCTAAGAGTGTAAACTGCACTCGGAAAGCATGCATGAAACATTTTACTGACAGAAAGCGTTTATTTAATGAGGTTAACTGTTCTTGAGATGGACGATTAAGGTCTTGCAATATTTTACTTAACGATTTTCTATATTAAAAATATTGTTAAACAATATTAAAATAGGTAAGCTGTTATTATTAATAACAAAATTGATAGAACAAGATGTAGTAATAAGATAGATCGTCAGAAAAAATAGTTTCCTTAACCTTTAAATTCGAAATACTCCTTGAGAGAGAAATCTATAAAAATCTTCGAGAACCTAACAAAAAAAAAAAAAAAAAAAAAAAAAAAGAAAAAAAAATCAATAAACATAAATATAAGAATATCAAATTATTTTAATTCATTTACTTGGATTTGTGGCACATAGTAAAGTTGCATGTTTAATAATTCTCCATTGATTTTATCTGAAATATCATCTGAAAAACATAGACTGCGAAAAGTCATGAAATCCTATCTTTGCTTGTATATCAGTAGTTGTACGTCATGAAAAGGTGAAGCGGGAACTCAAGAGGTTGAGTGTTTTGCATTCCGTGAAGGAGGTAAACTATTAATGAAAGGACTGTTTGGTATGTAAAGTCTGGACGTGTTGTCCCTTATCGATGACAACTAGACCATCCATTATAACTGTACCACTTACAGAAAGTCCAGCACGATTTGCTCGCTGATATATCATTGGGGCAGTGTGAAATCTCCTTGGCGCTTATCAAGAGTATACTGGAAGATTGATCAGCCTGGATGAACAGTAAGGATAGCTGTCTGGGATCTGGTGACAATTTTATGTTATTTATGAGTTGTGGTCCGTGAGATGTCATTGTGAAGTAATTTTAAATTGCTTGGGCGTAAAATATTTGTGAAGCTTTTTCATCAGACATGCTTAACATATAACTTAACATTCAAAGTGGTATAATTTCTAGTGATAATTGACAAGTAGCTGCTTCTACACAATTACAATCACAAAAGTTTCTAACTTTTCCAAAAAAAAAAAAAAAAAAAAAAAAAAAAAAAAAAAAAAAAAGAGCTTAATTAACCGATGTTAACGTAACAGTTAAAAGTTAAAAGTTTTTTTTTTTTTTTTTTTTTTTTTTTTTTTTTAGCATTTTATTGATATTTACAACTGTACTTCATAGCAGAAAACATCAATAGCAGAATAATCCATAGAATATATTTTTTTTTCACACTTAAGTGAGCACACCTTAACTTCCTTTTGTTAATTATTTATTTTATTTCATGATTGTTTACATCATTTATCAACGTTTTGGGGTTGTTTCCCCATTCTCAAGACTTATTTTTTGAAAACACTTTCTCATATATAATTCATTACTTCACTCCATAGCTTACTGATATTCGTCTACATGGGTGTTCATTGGCTTATTGACCCATGTAAACGAATATCAGTAAGCTATGGACTGAAGTAATGAATTATATAAAAGAAAGTGTTTTCAAAAAACAAGTCTTGAGAATGGGGAAACAACCTCGAAACGTTGATAAATGATGTAAACAATTATGAAATAAAATAAATAATTAACAAAAAGAAGTTAAGGTGTGCTCATTTAAGTGTGTAATATTAAGAAAAACTTCCAGAAAAATTAAAAAAGAAAAGAAACTATATATTTTTTCTATAAAATCGGTTGACTGTTCAGGAGAAAACATTTTTTTGTTTTTTCTTTCCCCCTCCATATCTTCCCTCCCGTTAGGATGAAGGGGCTAAAAATTTGCGTAAGGTCATTTCTCATAGGTGTGACTCAATTGTATAAATTTAGTTCTAATTCACGCGGGGGCAGATTTCACATGCTTATTCCGCCTTTTGTAAAATAATAATCGAAATACAATATTACTGATATTAACCATTTATAATAGTAATCAGACTTAATTAAGCCCTTTCCTAAAATTTTAGATACAACGTTTCAAGATACGTGGAACCCGAATAAAGAATAAAAAAATACGCCATCCGCCTTTTATTCGAAACTACGATATTGATATCAGCCGATTAATTTTAAAGTGGCAGCCTCTAAAAAATGTTTTAATTCAATAACTGTGTTTTGTGTTGTTTTTTTCACGTTATTTTTTAAGATAAAGAACTATTTTTTTCTAATTTCCACACAAATAATTATAAATAATTAAAAAAAAAATTGTGATTAATGTGTACTAATCTAAAAAAACAAAAAAATCTTTCATGATTTATATAAAATATTATCTGAAAAGATAATATAATAAGATAGCGTATATTCATTGCAAGCATGCATTTGTACCGTCAGACATAGAAATTCTATTCCACGTAAAAAATGTATCCAATGCTTTGTTGAAACTGTTGAGTAAATAATTAATATACCTGACTATTATTCCGCTTTTACCAAAAGTATCTTCAACATAGTGATTGAAAGGTCATCTAGCAATTACATCGAAAAAACAAATCAATATTTACCAGTTGATGCTTACCTTGATCTATTAAGAAAATCTGTTACGTTATGTTTACCTGTTACGCAGAGTATAAATTCGAATGTTCTGTTTATCAGATCAGTTTACAGTTTTTATACGTAATTTTAAAATATCAATTCATATTTTATTCCCTCAAACAAGTTTTAATTACAAATTTGCCATTTGTCATTGAAACAATCAATATATATATATTACGATTTTCTCTTGCTACAAAACTGGATAATATGAAGTCTGATTACGATTAATAAATGGCCAATATCTATAATATTTTACTTTAGATTATTATTTCACAAATTATAAAATGTTGTTTAAGATTATGTTTAATGATCAGCTTCTTTATAAAAACCATATCATTGATGAATTAAGGTGTAAATTTATCACATCATAAATTTCTTAATATCTAAATTAGTTCTACTATTCCGATCCAGGATTTCCTTTATTCTCTTTGATTTTAGCCTCTTCTTTATAAAAAACGTTATCTTTTGATGCTCGAATCCATCAAATTTTGTCTTAGAATCATGGAATGATGTCATATTCCGCTCAATTACACATAATACAGAATTATTTCACGCAAATATCCTATTACGAACTTTAATTTAAAAAAAAATTAATATTCAATATTTAGTAAATAAATATTATTAATATAACTTAAATTGAAGTAAAACTCTGTTTTATCGTTTAGTTTTTAATTAAATCATTATTTATGGATAAGTAAATGATTATTTTATAAATCCTTTTTTAAATGTATTGAATGCAGACTATAATTTTTCATTGTGGATGTAATTCCATTTACCCATCATGCACCCTGATAATGACCCACAAAGGGGGTCGAAACGTTGGCAAACAATAAATAGTTGAAACTATTTAGTTGTTTCATTTAATGACCGCCACCCGGACTAATTCCTTCCAGTAACTATAATTTTTCAATCGACTTATTACTACATATTATTTATTTTATGTTTTCTAAAATTAGACTTATTATATATATAAATAATTTGTTTATTTCTCTGAAGTCGTTGCATCCGTTTTCGATACTTTCCTAAATCGAAATGGAATTATAATTTATTTCATACAAATAATGCATTATGACTTCCATTTTAAAACCTAGAAATCAATATATAATATTTGGTAAATAAATATAAATACCTAAACTCTGTGGTTTCCAACCCTTGACGATTGTCATTGGGAAACCATTTTAAATTACCTTTACGTCAAATATTTGTGAAGCCTTGGCTTTTAATAAAAAATACACGCTCTACACGGACAACAATTTTGATTCATCTAACGCAATTTTATACTACCGAACGACATTACAGCGGAAACCCTAAATTTTGCCTATATACGTTAAATTAGAATGAGTATCTTTAACTAGTTCCTGAATTAGCGTAGGCTGTGGACCACAATTTTACGTTCCCCCCTGAAGGTCGGCATAAGATGGATTTTTCACTCCCTTTAAGAAAAATTACGACCACCTGCCTGGTTTAATATCAAATTATAGTTATTCATTGTTTCGCGGATTGAAGTAAACTCCTAGAGCCAGGTTATTTTTTCTTTATTTCCATTTCCCTTATTAGGCCATTTCTTGAACATTGAGTTTTGGTAGAGATATTTCGCTCGCAATGTATGGTTTGGTTTGGTTTTTGTTTTATTTATTGGCACAAAACATCTTGGTCATCAGTGCCAGATACACTCAGTATAAGATACACTTAGATATATAATACCTAACTCACTATAAGATACACGTTTTAAACAGACAATTATGGCTTTAGTTGAAATATTAAATAATAATATTAATTAAAATAAATAATGAACCAATATAACAAATGATAATAACATAATAATAATACACTAAAACAAATAATAATAATACAAAATGAACGAATACATTATGAACAAATAATAATACATAATAGACAATAATCATATACATAATAAGTAATACATCCATAATATATGAATACATACATACAGATAATACATAATTTACAAATAATAAACTCATAAATAGTGCCGGATACGCTCATTTTAGAAAATTAATTTAGACAAACTTTTTTTTTTTTTTTTTTTTTTTTTTTTTTTTCAATATAAAATAATAATATTGATTAAAACAGATAATAAGAATAAGAATAATCTATAATAAAAAATAAATACGACAACGTTAATAAAAAATAAACATATATCGAGTTATATTAGTAGACAATATTCAAGGAAAAAAAAAAATAAAAATAATAATAAAGATAAATAGAAATAAATAAACATAAAGTAAGTCCTCAAATCCTCTTATAAAAGTCCATTTCAGAAAGGAGGCACATTAATTGGTCAATTCTATTCCCATCGTTTCCTAATGCAACCGCGACATTGTGAGGTATTCCCTTTTGGTCCAGTTGTCTAGTGTAGAAGGGACATTCCTCGAACACATGGGTAATTGTTAGGATTTCCCTACAATGCTGACATCTTTACATATTAAATGCCCATGTGTTAACCTTGTGTGCCCTATTCTCAAGCGGGCCAAGACCATCTCCTCCCTGCTGTTGCTACATTGAGGTTTTCCAATACTTTACTTCTTTCTTAATGGTTTTCAATTTGCTTGGATAACTGTTTTTCCATGCTTCGTCCCATTTCTTCCATAAATTTTCTATAAGAGGGCGTGCTAGCTCTGATGGTGTGAGCAGTGCCCTACCACGACCAGGGAGAGTGAGAGCCTCTTTAGCAGCCTTATCTGCCATTTCATTCCCCCTTATCCCCATGTGACCTGGTATCCACACATAATTGATTCTTTTCCCATTTTCAGCCATTACTTTGGTTAATTCCAGGATTCTTAAAATTCCTGGATGACTGGAATGCATATTCTGTAGTGCTTTTAGAGCGCTCAATGAATCTGAGGCTATGGTGAAGTTCTCTATTGGGAGTGTTCTGGAATAATCAAGGGCCATTGCGATCGCATTTACTTCAGCTGTATATACGGAACAATATTGATGTAGTTTCGACTTGTAGGTGCATTTTGATGCGACGAAAGCTGAGCCAGTGGATGAATCTGATTTAGAACCATCTGTGAAAATTAAGTTGTGGCTGGGCAATGCGCTGATTATCTTCTCAAAGCGGTCTTTAAAATTTATTAATTTGGAATTTTGTTTACTATATTTAGCCAACTCAAGATATACATGGGGTTTCAGAAATGTCCATGGTGGTGTTTTGTTTTCTCTGGATGTTATATTGATTAATTTTAACTCGTTAACAGCGGACGACATTCTTTCTGCTAATGGTAAGGTTGGGTTGGTCTTTAGTTGAAATTTCGCCGAATATTTGGATTTAAAGTTGTATACGTGAGCAGGGTGAGTAGCTTGTGTGATTAATTTTGTGATATATCGCAATGTATGTGGTAAGGTGTAGCTCACTAAAAATCTAAATATATACCTAATATTTAAGATTAAGGGGGTTTTTGCCATTGAAATTATTGTATAAAGGGGAGGGGCACTAATTTTATGTTGGGATCCAGTGCCTTAACTTAAATTGAATCAAAACTCCGATAAATTCTTACAGAAAGTGAAATTTAAATAATAATTTCATGATGTCATGATATATAGCATAGATAAGTTAATGATTATTTGGCAATTCTTTTTTTTTAATTTATTCTTATTAATTTACTTTTCATTTTTCATGCTGAGAAGCTGTTTATAGAATTATCTGTCTTTTTTTTATAGAATTTTTGTAATGAATAAGTACTTGTAAACATGAAAACGATGATTTTTTTCACGATAGATCTGTTTAAAGGTTGATTACGTCACCAAGTTTCCATCGATGACGAAATATGTAGCTCTGAGAAGCATTAGGTGGTCCCGGCCTTTGCTGGTCAGTAATCAGGCACACCTGATACTTTATCGCGAATTGTAGGTGAACCACTTAAAGTACATGATATGTCCTTAAACTTTAATGATCTTTAGCAAGACCATATTTAATTTTATCTCGCTTTTGTACACTCAGACATTGGTACAACAGATTTCAATCGTTAATCGTTTACGTGATAAAAGGTCAAGAGATTTGTAAAACGTTTGTCTGACAACTTAATAAGTCGGTAAACACATTATAAGCTTTCAGGAAATCTCTAAATTGAAAAAAATAAATCTGAGCAGTTTAGTAGAGCGAAAGTATTTTACTGCAATTTTGAAAACTATACATGTTTGACATCGCACAACAACTTAATTTTTACTTTCACTTACCAATTTATCAAATATATAGTAAGGGAAAGTATTGCGATCAAGAAAATTTTCGGATCCACCTACTCCGGATTCAAGTTTTCACCGGTAATAAACGTTTAAGGATCCCCTGAGTCCAAATGATCAAGTTTCGCAGAAATGTTTGTGTTGTTAAGTCCAGCTCGAAAACGATTAGTTGTATAAAATTGAAATTTCACATTTATAAATTGTATATGTCTGAAATGTTACAGTATCTTTTTTAACAAAATCGATGAACCGGAAGAGGCAGTTTATACAATGTATTTTGCACCATTTTTTACAATTTTCTCAAAAACAGCTCAAACGATTTTGATTAAACTCGCAGCATCTATGAGAAATTTAATTAGCTTTAGTTTATTGTAGGTTTTATTCTAATTGAAATTGTCTTATAGAGCTTATAGGCCGATATTTTAAATTGTTATCATCTCAAGTACCTATAATTCGAAAAAATTTACCATATTATCTAGTTTGTATTGATAAAAAACAGAAAAATATAGAAGTTGAACGAATTTGATAACCAATTAATGGGGGAGTAACCATAACTATTTTTTAATGTGATTTTTGGTTTTTTGTACATAAGAACAGTAATGCCGATGTATAATTTAAACAATATAACAATGTAATGATATCTATTTCAGAAAAAATATTACTATAAACACAAAGTGATGAAAAGTGGATAAAACTTAGTGATTGTTGTGGGTAATGATAAATTCGAATATTTGATGAAACACATGTTTCAATCGAAACACAATTATATATCGCAATATAGTTCTTTAACATTTTTTATCTCTGATTTTATTTAAAAGTTCTTAAATTGATTTTGAAAACTGAGGTATGTTAAAGTCAAATTTGGCCAATCTGATTTTAAAAAATACTTTAACTCTGTTTATACAATCATGCCTATACAAATAAATAAAATTTAAAGCGTATTTCCCAAACAATTGATTGAATTCCACAATACTGAGATTTTATGATAAGGATTTGAAAAACTTGAACTTAATTTTTTGTATAATAGTTAAACTTTTCTTAAATTTTTTTCCTTAACGCTCCTTACTTTGTCACGAATAAAATCATCCACAAAGACCTTAATGTTCCATATGTTGCTGATTTGGCCTGCACCAGGTATCAATCCTTCCATGAAAAACTCCACTCCCACTCTAATCCACTAGTCTCAATCCTTGCTTCCACTTCAACTCCTGACAATCCTCCTGAAAAGAAGATGGCCTCGAGACCTTCTAGTTTAGATTCACTACTAGAGTGCTGCCAATAGGCAGTTTCTCTTCATGTTTTTTTTCATGTATTTTATCATTGTAGCATATTTATTTGTAGTATGAAACATACAGTTGTAAATTTTATTAAATAAATAAAAAAAAAAATCATATATTTTTTAAAGAAATTTAGAAACATAGCAAAGTTTAGCAATTTAAAAATCAGTTCAAACAGTAAAATAAGGATTGATATGACAATAATATTAAAACATGGATCTGTAGAAATCGATAGAAAATTGTATATTCAAATAAATAAAACTATATCCTCATTTAGCAGCCGATTTCCCTGAAGGTTCATGCCCCTCTCTAACCTTACTCAATATTTTTTCATCTGATTCTCCAAGCCACCAGATGTAACTACAAAACATTAGGTATGCTGACGTAACTGTAACCTGACGGCACTGCTTTTTATACATTCTCATATCGTATTGAAACTATATAAAAAAAAAAAAACCTGTACCAATACAAACCATGACGAGTTTTAGGTTCAGTACATGTAGAGATTCGTACTGTTTCTAGGCGACGGCCGTGCAATGAGGTGATTCGGCCGAGATCACGCTCAGCCGCCAGGTTTTTTCCCCATGTTTGGGTACCCACTTTATAGAGGCTGGGTGTGCCCCAGGAGGGTCTCCATATCCGAGGATCGCCCCACGGCCGAAATAACAGAATAAATAATATCCCGCCACAGCCGGGATTCGAACTCAGGACCCAGAGCACAGTAGACTAGCGCTCTTCCCGCTAGACCACGCCGCTCCCATTGAAACTATAGTAAATCAATAAATGTTGATTAAAACATTCCGAAAAAAGTGAATGAATATTGTCAAAATTCCTGAATTCAAAAGCCATATTCACGAAATTTGAGTCATGCATCAACCATTATTTCACACACACGAAAATCACGCTTTAAAAATTAGTAAATTATCTAGGGCTAACTTTGGAAAAAACCTCAGTGGTTCTCAAAACATATTACACCTCAGTGAAAAATCAGAGAATGCCAAAAATATATTTTCCAAATGTTTCCGTATTTTAACAAAATATTTAAGCTGAGCTCCCATGATAAACTCATACTATTCGAAACATACCTCATACTTGGGCTAAAATTTGTCATACCACACTGGTGTAGCGTATGAATTATAAAACAAATTACCAAAATTCGATAGAATACAAAATATATCTATGATAATTATAATCAACTACCCATATACCCGTTACCCAAAAATTTCATCAATGCTTACTGTAGTTGATATTTACAACATCGAAAAAGTAATTTATGCATACATCAAAACATATTTTGACAACACAATAGATTCTAAAAATACGCTCATAAAGAATATTGGCAATAACACTGAAACCACACCCAACCGTTAAAGAACCAAACACAACCTACTAAATTAACATAGTGCTTTATTTATGTTTGTTTTTTCAAAATTTTCCTTCTGTTATCAAAATTTGACTTTCACAAATGAAGTATATTTTTACAACCGATCGTCATAGAACAGGACATTTCGGGAATCATGTATATAAAATGTGATATAATGTAAATATGTTAAATAAATGCTTTCCCTCTCTTTTGAAAACTTTGAAATTATATTATCATGATAAGTTTCAGCTGTATTCATTGTTATTAAAATAATTTTTTTAAAAATCCAGAGTGCGGAAATAATTCATATAGAAGATAAAAAAACCGTGTGATGCCCGACATTTACTTACCTCGGTTGTTAAAATCAATTTAAGAACTATTAAATAAAGTTTGGATGTAAAAAAGGCTTCAGTTTCGGAAAAAATGTATCTGTATAAAAATTTAAATTATGATTACGGAACACATTATCTTGATGATAATAAAATAAACTTTAATGGGGTTAAATGGATATTCAAAGTTAGATGTGAACTTCTTTATCTCTACTATAATAGATTTTATTTAAATAGTAGTGTGAGGTGTTCCTTGTGCAATAAAAAAGAAACAGAAAATACATTTCATTTCCTAGCTGCATGTCCTATTCTGTCTGAAATTAGAAAAAAATTGTTTTGGAAAGAATTCTCTAAAAGTTGATGATGTAATAAAATGTCTCAATGGTGATAACTGGTTGTCTGTATACAATTTTTGTAAAATAGCATGGCCTTATAGATATAGGCTTATTAAAGAATTTAATTATAATTAAAAAAAAAACTTTATAATATGTGATATTAATTGATTATTGTTATTTTATTTTTTAATGTTGTTTTGTTTATAAGTTAATACAGTTAGAAGTTGAATAGAATCAGTGAGTGACCTGTTTTTGAATATTATATAATTTGTAAAACTTTACAGATCGGCTCCGGACTGACGGTCTAAAAGACCATAGATCTACAAATGTTTTTTATATTTATATTTGTTTTGTTGTTGTAATATGCTTAAAGAAATAAAAAAACAGTTATCTATCTATCTATCTAAATAAAGTTTGGGTTAAAAAAAGTTTAAAGAATTATATTAGTTTTCGTTGGAAACACGTGTTTCAGATTAAATGATACAGCAGTATAAAATTGTCATGTACAATCATCACTATTACAAGTTTATGCCTTATTCGTAATTTTACATTACTTTTCACAACTTTGTATTTAAAATGCTGTTTTTTTTTTTAAACCTTTAGCTTTCCAAACCTCTATATTACTATTCTTATCGGTTATCAAATTCATTTAACTTGTAAATTTAGCAGTTTTTTTTTTTTTTTTTTTTTCATCGATGCTAATAAAATGATATTGTTAATTTTTTTTAATCTACAAATTTAAAGGTACTTTAGAAGAGAAATTTGGCATTTCAGCCCAGTCAGGCTATTTAAATTTAGCGAGTTTATTTAATATCGTTAGAGAAAATCGTAAAACGATGCAAAATGTATGGTATTAAATGTATGCTTTTTTTTTCCACCATTTTTGATGAAAAAGTTGCTGTGACATGTCAGGCGTATTTATGTGAAATTTAAGTTGTCTTAAATGTGAAATTTCAGTTTTCATTTTTGTGCTAGACTTACCAAAGTATTTAGTGCTAGACTTACCAGAATTATTAAGAAGCACTAAAATTACCACACACACATATAAAAACATTTTTGGCACAACTTAGGGGAACCTAAAACGTGCATTTCCGTTGAAAACTCGGATTAAAAAATGTTCATGATCACAATAATTTCACTTACTATAAATTTCACATATAGGTAAGTTAGAATAATACAGTAATCATATACGTCTTGTGGTATAGAATTTCTTTCATACATCATAGGTCTGCATTTAAATTATCTTTATTCCAACTACTCCATTTTTTCAATTCGCTGTTCTATTGTTGGTTTTTAAGTGATCGACGATGACCATCTTTGTATATCCTCACTAGGTTAGGTTACACTCCAAAGTCTAAAATTGTGCGCTTCAAATTCCAATGTCATCCAATATATATATTGTGCAATACTGAACCCTTTTCAATGGCCATTCTTCAGTATCCAGTTGCTAAATGCTTTCCAAAGGTCATAGATGAATGCGCCTCGTCATGGTGCATGCACTCCCATCAATCTCCCAAGAAGCTCCCCTGGTTACCCAAAACGGAACCGCGGCATGAGGCAGCGGTGACGTCCTTGGCTAGGGCGGCGAGAATCGAACCCCCATTGTCGGCGGCCGCCCTTGGCATAGAATGGCCGGGCCCCGCCCGAGCGCCCACATTCCCTAACCTGCGACCTGCGACCCCAGCGTCTCTCAGCTATCTAGATCATTCCCTCCTTTAAATACTCTTCAGATCACTCTGTGTCACGTACTCCGACAGGATAAACCGTTTACCGTGTCATATTGCCCTTCCCGACCTCATTCTTGAGGGCAGTGTCACGAGTGAACTCTTGCAGCAGAAAATCGATCTAGAGCTATCCACTAAGTAATTAATCTAGTTTAGTAAAGTATTCATCTTTAAAGAATACAATAGTTTATTACATGAAAAGAGTGTTTTGGTTTGTTATTTTCAATCATGAAAAAAAATTATTCTCCTCTCTCCTCAAAATTTTAGGTCCTATGACAATTTATGATAATTTAATGAAACGTAGAACCCAAATAATAATAATTACAAAAAAAAATAAAATAAAATTCTCCGGAACTAAAAGACCGATTTTTTCGAAAGTTGAATAAATGAATAATACTAGGGTATTTAACGATGGTCTTCACATCTCCAAGTTGATATTAACCATTTATTTTTAAATTGGCAGCCTATATAAAAAATTTTAATTCAATATCTCAATTTTTTTTTAACATAGAGGAAAATATGTATAGAGTTTTAGGATCAGAACATCGCTACGCACGAAAAATAAAAATAAATTGAAATAATGTCTGTACACCTAAACTCAGTTATTTTCGAAGATTTTTTTTCAACGACAACAATTTTTATTGAGTAAAATACAATCTGTCCCAATTTGGACATCAATAGTAGTGGTGAAAGATATAATGCATACTACATTCATACAATATTTACACAGCATAAAATTACAATAAAATATATACACAATAATGAATCAATACAATAAAGTCAAGAAATCACTCATACCTATATACACATACACACACTCATACATACATCACATTCAGTGGAGAATCTAGCCAATGCTAGAACTCCAATATATTTACAAAAGGTCGCGGGGCCACTGCCGTTTCAACCTTCTAGGTGGGTTGTATGGATGAGTGGAGCTGGATAGGGATTGAGCTAGAGGATTAGGATGATGAATGAGGTTCTGGTGGAATTTGGAAAATTTGGATGGAATTAGGTTTGAAATGAATGGAACATTAAGGTCGTAGTGCAAGGTATAGTTGGAGACATAATAAGGAGCATTTACTATTGTACGGAGGACTTTAGATTGAAAGGATTGAATGCGTTTCATGTTAGAACGTTTAGCTGTCCCCCACAGTTAAAGTCCGTAGGTCCAGATGGGCTTCAGTATTGTCTTGTAGATTAATAATTTGTTGTCAACTGTAAGTTCAGATTATCTGTTGATGAGTCGGTATAACTGTCCGAATCGTCGGTTGAGTTCTTGTCTTTTATTAAGATAGAGAAAAATATATAGAGAGTTTTACAAACAGTGAAAACAAGGGGGGGGGGGACAATTATTTGTACGTCCAAGTCACAAATTATAAAATATGTAATGCCCGAAAACTCGGTAAAGAAGATAGGGAAAAAGATTTTCGAGATCATGACACTACGATAAACAAAGGAAAAAAAATCTTATATCGTGAAGCTTCAAATTATGAGAGATGTAATTCCCGTATAATTCGGTCATTATTAAAGATAGAGAAAAACTTAAAAGTGTTTTGGAATTAGAATTTTTATTTGAATTATTTCAGTAAAAATCAAACAAATAAATTAAAGCCTTATTCTTCTTCTTCCCTCAAAAGTTACAGTACAAGACACGTAGAAAGCAAATAACGAATAAAAAAATCTTTCCGCCGTGTGTGAATACAATGAAAGAATCATATAAATCGGCTAAGAAATAAAAGAGATGTAGTGTTTTTAAATCACCAGTGGTGATAGGCCATTTTACTGTGTTTAATTTATCGCTTTTCATAATAGTAAATTGTCAGTAAATAGATACATAAACTGTTATATCCTAATATAGTTATTCAGAAATAATTAACCATTAATTAATAATTTTTAGCGTTTTTTTTACAACATAATTATTATTTATTGTTGAAAGGTGTCTACAGCAAGTGTTCTATGGACTTTCAAGAATTTTTCACCCTATATTTTGGGAGTTGGTTGGTTATCCATAGACCTTACAATTAACTGCAAATGATCTAACGCTCATAAAATACATAAAAAACAGCACCTCAGTATTTAACTATACAACAGAATTTCGAAACATGAATAACAGATATAATAGTACGATTCATATTTATAAAGATGCCTTCAAAACAAACTATAGCGTTATAGTAGGGTGTTCCACTGTTCGACTCCAATATAACTAAGTACAAACTTCCTCATGCAGGTAGCAAATTTAGGGCAGAAAGTCAGCCGATTAGTGCAGCACTAGACAATGTCATGCAGCGCGAGGAGGAATAATTCGATATAATTTCAGACTCACTATCTATCTTAATGGCATTAATTCCAAAGATATGGTGATAAGGAAAACTCAAGCCTAGGCGTCGATGGTAAAAAATCTAGATAAAAGTTTTTGTTCGGACACCATCGCATGTGGGAATAATAGGCGGGCCAAGCAGCCAAAAATATGATTTGGTTAAAAAGAATGGTTGCGGAGAAAATAAAGGGGTTATGTACAAGGGTTTTCCACATGTAGTAAAAATTTCTTCAAACTCCATGAAATATGAGTTTTCATGGGCAACTTAATTTGATTTTTTACCATTTTTTACCCTAGATGTGATCTATCACAGTTAACATACGAGTAAATTTTCATTCAATTTTGACCAAGAAAACATATTATTATTATTTTTGGGTTGATGCAAAATTAATGCAGGTTTCCTCTATTGCAATATCTTAATTCCAATTGTGTAAACAAAGCTAATCCTAACATTGATCATTATTATACCAAAACAAACCTTATCTAATACCCTCTCTTTGACCATGAATTTGTTTAGTAAAATCGTTTTGTTCAGTGTGTTCAAAGGTCTTGAATCGAAAATGTCAAAGTGCGATTTTCGTCAAATTTATTTTTACGAATTTAAATTAGGGCGCAGCGCTGCGCAAACGGCTCGTAATATTAATGAAGTGTGGGGTCAGGGGGCTATTAATGAGTGCACGGTGCAGCGTTGGTTCCAGAAGTTTCGCAGAGGAGATTTCGACCTCGAAGACAAGGAAGGTCGGGGCCGTCATCTTGCTCTGGACAACGACCAGCTGAGGTCAAAAGTGGAAGAAGACCCAACCAAAACCACACGAGAAATGGCGGCGGAACTCGGAACTCAAAAATTGCAACGTCTTTGCCCAGTATTGATGAATCGGAAGGGGCCGATCCTGCTCCACGATAACGCCAGACCACACGTTGCACAACCAACGCTTCGAAAACTGCACGAGTTGGGCTACGAAGTTCTCCAACATCCGCCTTATTCACCTGACCTCTCTCCTACAGACTTCCACTTTTTCAGGCATCTGGACAACTTTTTGAGGGAGAAAAATTTTCAAAACCAGGACGACATTGAAAATTCTTTTCGTGATTTCATTGAGTCCAGGGATTCGGATTTTTTTTCTGGTGGAATAAGAAAGCTTGTTGAACGTTGGCAAAAGTGCATTGATTCAGATGGAAATTATTTTGATTAAATATATATGGTTAAAGTAAAGATATGGCGTATTTAAAATACCTACTAAAAACCTGCATTAATTTTGCATCAACCCAATAACTAACCATTGATGCCATACATCAGTGGGTTAAGCTTGAAAATTAAAAAAAAAAAAATCTCAATACAGTTGATGAATTAGGTATATATTTTTTATTACATGGTATATACCAAGAAGTACAAAATCTACCCATTATAAGATCAAGATCCTTATTTTTTTTTTGTTTTGCCTGAGGTGTATACATTTTTGTTTTTTGCCACACTCATAAAATGATCTAATTTTTATTTACAGCTTGCACTATCCGCGTCCTAGCAAAGTATATTTCTAACTATTTCAGGACAAGACCTTAAGGAAGTTCACTTCACTCAAAAATGAAACTAATTTTTTTATTTTATTTTTTTATTTAACGCTCAATATCTAAATACATACCAACTACGGTAAAACAAAGTAAGTGTTTTTAAAAGCACACTAAAATTGCTATTAGCAGAATATTATCAATTTTGTTAATGTTCTTTAGTTTCCAAGAAAACGCTTTTTAAAGTACTCTTTTTTTTGGTTTAAAAAAATGTTGAATCACAATTTTTTAAATATCTTTGTCAAACATCATAAACATCGTTATCCCTACGAAGATTATGAAGGTTAATCGAATTATGTCTAATCTTCTTCACTTTAATTTGAGTGGTAATAGAAATCCTTATGTTTAATTACCAAGATACGATAGTTTAAATAAAAACGCTTTTCTTTCTAAAAATCGGGAATCAACATTTTGCTGATTTGATGTGTCACATTCTATTATTTTTTGTTGGAAAACGACATTTTGTTTTTTCACTATCTAAAATATCATAAAAACAGAACTTCTTAAGAAAATTATGATGATAAAGTAACTGATAGCTCGATTAATAATCTTTGATTTGAGTGGTAATGGACATCTGTACGTTTTATAGTTTTTGAGATAAAGGTCTTAGAGTAAAAACATTTTTTCCGCTACAAATTAGGAGTCATTATTTTCATACTTTATTTTGCCAAATATATGCAGAATATTACCCCTTTAGTATCTCCGCAACTATTCATTTTAGCTAAAACATTTATATAATCATTTTTAAAGATATTTTAATGAACTTTAATTTTGTACAGAATAATTTTTTCAATAAAGAAAATACTTTTTGAAATATTCGAAAAAAATCTGATACCCCCTTCCTCCACACAAAACCAGACGCGAAAACCACTTGATAATAAGGGAAAGATACTGAATGAACAATATCTAATAGCTTTTTGCTTTTTTTTTTTTTTTTTTTTGTATATTCAGGTTAAAACTTAATTTTACTGTACTAATATTGTGGGAGTCGATACTAGACCTCAAGAGAAACAGAAAAGTCTATATTAAACGTAGTCAGTTTGTCAACGGTCAGGGAGGAGAATCAAATTCTCAGATTTTTCTGTAAAATGAAAACCATTGATAGCATACAAAAAAAAAAACAACTTAAAATTTGGATCTCCTTTATAATTGTTAACAATTGGACTATGGGTGATATGAACTTTTTTGTTTCTCTGAAGGTTTAGTTTCTGACCCCTCTGTACGACCGCCATTTATTAGACTCCCTGTATTTATGTTTAGAGGAAAGGATATTAAAATATTCTGAAAAACTACTTATAGTTATGAAACTGGTTTAATATTAATATACCAGGACTTCTGTATTAAATTGACAAGTGTTAGGGGCCAGGTCGAGTCGCCGATTCGGTCCCAACCTTTGATTGGCGCCTCATTAGAATCATGGCATGGAACAATGGAAGGTATCTCCAGTTACCAAACCTCCTCTTGATTGGTAATGTGACAACTCATGATTCGAAATGATCTCTGCTTTCTCTTTCATTGCCCCCAAATAGCACTCTAACAGGTACTCCGTAATGCACCACCTGTTGGCTGTTCACACACATGTAACCTCACAAGATAACTCAGGAATTAAGTTTCAAAATATTTTCAAATCTCATTACAATTAACCTATTCTATTGAATTATGGCAAAGAAAAACAAAAGGTGATGTAATTACATGGACGTTAACCATTTTGATATAGTGGATGAGATCTTATTTGTTTTTTTGTGGAAGTAATATAAAAAATTGCGGATAGAATGGCTACGTCGAGATAACCAAGACAAATGCTGCCGGTCATACCGGTGGTTCTCGAAGGAGAGAAGGCCTCGCCAACGATGGTTGGATTATGTGTAAGAGGATCTACAACAGCTAAACGTCAGACCAAGGCTATGAATAAAGCAGAGTTGTGCAAAAGTAATGGAGGAGGGTGAGGTTCTTAATAAGAAACACACTGTATATTAAATGGAGGTTTATATATTTTGTAAAAAATATAAATAAATGCAAGCGAAAAATTGCAATGGTGAAACAAGAAGACTCGACCGAAGGGAAGGAAATCTCCATGCGGATCGTAGTTTCAAGAGAACAAAAATAAATCTAAATTTAAAAAAATATATATTATAAAACCTATAGTCTATTTCATAAACGATATGGAAATTCTTAATTAAAATTTCGTTTTTGCAAATGCAATTGAAAATGCTTATTATTTTATGGTATTTTTAAAATAATGAGAGCTATTAGATGCTTTATTCATCCTAAGTTATTGTATTCAAATAAAAAAGTAAAAAAAAATGGATATAATTACTTAAATTTAAAATGAATCATAATTAGGTACAAATGATATACTTTGTGTCTATTAATTGATACCTAAAGAACATGTTTCATTTGAAATAATAATCAAAAGTATAAATTGAATATTTATAAGGCATTGGAAGTAGTACCTTTTTGATACAGAAAGTGTTTTATGATATGCTCAGGCTAGCACGGTCGACCTATATTATATGTGTATGAGTTATGTGTCGAAAGGTCGATATATTTACAATACTATATTCTGTCGTAATTAAAGTGGTCTATATATGTATGCTAGTATAGCTACTGTGCGACCCTTTTTATAGGTTTGTTTATTAATGTAATAGGTATAATAGCTTGAATAAATAATCCATTGAAGAAATCGCCCACTTATATACCTACTTTATATATTGTATTTATAATATACAAAAATATTTTCTATTAGAAACAATAATATATATAATAAACAAAACTATTCTGCAGTACTATCAACTATTCCACGTTGGATATCGATGATCCAATATTCCAGGTTTTTAGATGTGATTCAAGCCATCGACTGAGTATGACGGTTTGCTAGCTCATTTTTTCTTCAGACATATTACTTAATCATATCAATCATAATAAAAATATGGGTTTTCCTAGTGAGAATAGGCATCGTTTTAAGTCCTACACTGTTCAATATATATTGCTCTATCAACCTACGGCACCCAGAAGCAATTAGTATTTGCTATAACTATAATTGCTGACTGTACAGCTATTCTGACTTCCAAAAAAGATGCCTATTAAGCTTCTCAAGCATATCAAGAACACCTGGATGACATAGCTTTCTAGGCCCAAACATTGAAAAAAAATGAATCTAAGAGCCTGTTTGTCACATTCACTCTAAACCAACCAAAATTGGGTTGTAAAATAACTTCATAGCATTTTTTAGTCATGATTTCTATAAAAACTACAGATTCTTGTAAATATTTGCAATCAATTAGATATGACCCATTTTGATCTAATACATGTTGCCATCTAATACCTAAAGTATTGTTTTTAATTCCGTGCTCCTAGAACAGTTGAAGAACCACCCGAGCGCTTTGCGTCTTCCAATTCAAAATTTCTGGTTCTGAACCGAGCAAACCACTTACGGACAGAGATTTCTCCAAAGGATACATCGCCGTATACAATACAAATTTTATTAATTGTCTGTGTAGCGAATTATTCTTTTCGGAAATAAAAAAATCATTAAATGACGAAAATTAATTTTTTTCTCTTCCATTACGAACAAGCAAAATATCACTTGAAGATGAGGCAGCTCGATTGAAACTGATAAAAGCTCCTTAATTTATCTTTTTTTGGAATATTTGAACATTATTGACCAAGTAAACATGATTTCATAAACACAGAGAGGATTAAATTGAAATTTAATAATTTAATAATTTCAATTCCCTGTTGAATATTAAATAAATAATATTGAATATCGCTTCGGCTCATTTTACAACCCAATAGAAAGCTATACAATTAGCTCATGGGTCTTTACTTTCAGACTACCAATGTATATCTTTTCGTGGCACATCAAAGGTTGTTTCCCTACCAAAAATCGCGTAACGCGCGTAAAGAAGTTTTCACTTCAATAAATCTTTTATCCATATTTTTTTAAGAATGAATTATAAATTAGATCCACGAATAAAACTATTATGGCTTCTAGTCATCTATTAACATCTTACGCCAGTTGCTTTGTTAATTGTTTACAGGTATTTGGCGTGATGTTTTTTTTTCCAGTGAAATATAGATGAACTCTACTCTTCAGATTTTTTTAATGTGTAACATCTTTCCAGCAATTTGTGAGAGTAATTTAACGAAAAGGATCGGAAGTGTGTAACAGGAAGCGGGATGTTCGCTTTGATCGTGAAGAATTGTCATTAACATCGATCCACCAACTTCTACAAAGTTGGGCAATTCAGAACTTTTTAAAGAAGGGATTAAGATCGCCCCATTCATAATAGCGACAAATTAGTTATGGCGAACTGATCGACGAGGTATACTTACGAGGTACAGATACAATATACGCTTTTCTTGATTTGAAGTAGGGAAAGATATGCCAGATTACATGGAAGTATACTGAAGAAATGTTAATTTAACAGCGTACACATACGTTGAAGATATTTTCGAAATACTGAGATCAGAACATAATAGCAAAATATTTAGGAAATGTCTTATTCTAACAGCCTTATTCATTACAAATATATATATTTTTAAATTAATAAAGTTATAAAAAGGATGGAGTACTAATTGGTATTAATATAATGTTAAATATAAATCTTCCGTGAAATATATATAAATAAATAATGCGTCTTGATTTATGTTTTTTACCTCTAGTTTTAGAGATGTAGTTAGATATATAATTTGTGCGTTTCTGTTTTCTAGGAATCGAGTTATTGCCGAGGGCCGCCATAGTTCATTCCTTCTCCAAATACAAAACCTCCAGCAGGACACACACAGCGTAGATACTGCCTAAATAGACCCATTTAAATATGATGTAAGGCAGCCAACGCAAACCGAGATCAAAAACTCTCACCAACATTCTTATGTCAGTACAGATTTATTTGTTACAGATAAGACAGAATATGGCCTTATTAGATAATACTGTCAGTTATAGAGAAATTTGGATCCTTAACGGTGTATTTTGGTATTATTATATTTTATGATCATCAAATGTGTGTTTCGGATTACTTATTATGCAGTTGAGAAAGTGAAATAATCTTACTTACGTGATAATATCACTATGCCGTAATTGATATATTTATGTATAAATAAATATTTATAAAATAATAGTTATATTGAAAGTATAAATGTTTCTAAAGGCTGTAAATAGTTTAGCTGTTTATCTTTCATAGGTACAAACCTAAGGTTCTAAAGATTTTTTTTTTCAATTAAGTACTCTTTCGTTTAACAAATGCAATTGAAAATGAGTATTAATTTATGGTATTTCTAAAATAACGAGAATTATTAGAAGCTTTGTTCATCCTAAATTATTGTGCCCAAATAAAACCACTTAATAGAAAAAAATAATATATATATATATGTATATATATATATATATATATATATATATATATATTTTCTTAATTTGAAAATGAATCATAATTAGGTACAAATGATTTGCTTTATATCTATAAATTGATATCTTTAAAAAAAAAATTATTTGAAATGATAATCAAAAATATAAATTAAATATTTTTAAGGCATTGGAAGTAGTACCTTTATGATACAGTAAGTGTTTTATGATATGCTCAGGCTAGCACGGTCGACTGTAATATGTCGTAATTAGAAGTGGTCTATATATGTATGCTAGTATAGCTGCTGTGTGGCCCTTCTTATAGCTTTGTTTCTTAATGTAATAGGTATAATAGCTTGTATAAACAATCCGTTGCAGAAATCACCAACATATATAGTTTATATATTGTATTTATAATGTACAAACATATTTTCTATTAGAAACTAATATATAAATCGTGGTCGTTGAATACCAAGAAATCACTTTTAAGCCAAAACAATATCTAACTTTTCTAATACCTTAAGAGAGATCACCAATATAATTATTTCAGAAATATTTAAACTATGCTCGATTCAGTAAAAAATAAATAAAAATAGCCTCTAGAGATATTTATTATTCGGAAGTTGCCGAAGTAACAGGATCATTATTCATTTTGGGTTGTTAATGTATATTTGATAAACAAATATAAAAATGATTACAGTGTGGTTTATCATTTCCAAACAACTATATTAGGATATAATAGTTTTTATAGCTGTTTACAGGCAGTTAAGTAATGTGGAAAGCGAAAAAGTAATCAAGGGAAAATGGCCAATCACCACCGCTAATTTCAAAAGGCTCTATCTCATAACTGATATTAACGTTGAAGTGTTAGGTTCATCGTCGGGTGTCCTGGTATTCTAGTGCCAAATTTCGAAGAATTTGCCAACGAACGGTTGACAGACGGATCTTTTGTTTTTATTATTTGGGCTCTACGTACTTCGAAACGTATAATTTTGGGGATAATTATATTTTTATTTTTTTATTACAAAGGTTCATTTTGAAAATTAAACAGCAAAATGTAAAAGTAAATTATAAATATTAAAACTTATAAAATAACGATAAAAATTATTATCTACAATAATCACATAAGTTTATGCGATTTCCATTATACTCAATCGTAGATTAGGAGGGGTTGATAAATAATATCATGCTAAAACATTTTCTTTATTTATTTAAGACGAATAAATAGATAAAAGCTGGAATAGTAAAAGATGACATCATCCAGAATTTGAAAACCAGTCCTTTGCCTTCCATTTACATAATCGTTCAGTCCTAGTGGTTAATGCTATGTATTTTCGTTTCAACTCCTGCCTATCGAAGGTGAACAGTCTTTTTCGAACAGGTGTAACGAATTCACAAAACTCGACTTCTTCAAGGCTTTTAGGTAGAGAGTAGATATGAAAGTTTAGAAATGTATACATAGGTGTAAATAGTGAAGTGGAGAAAGCATTGTCGTATGAAATTTTACGAGACTTCTCATAAAAACGGAAGTGCTGAAGCGTATTATTGATTTGATCTGAAGGTTTTGAGAAAAGGAATTCAACTACATTATATACGTCAACTATGAAAAGATAAATATGTTTATTTATTATTTAACATCACTTTATGCTACTATGGCTAATCGGACGATGCTACAGTGGGAGTCCTGAATTTTGCCTATCCAGGTTTTATTAGAATAGGGATCTTTAACGAGTAACCGACATTTCACAGGCTTGGGACTACCTTTTAACGTCCCCTCCGAAGGACGGCATAACTAAGGAATTTTTACTCCCATTAAAAATCCTAGGGCCACCCGCGGGTTTGAACCCGTGACCTTTAGCATAAACATGTTTTAATTGCATATTGTATTTTATATCTGGCGTGTATTATATTATTTATTATAAGGAACAAAATGTTTCCACAAGAATTAAGGGATTTCTTTCCAATTCTTAAAAGTAATAAATACTTAAAATATTTTTGTTACAATTCAATAGATGTCTCCATAATGCAACAGTACAGGCCTTTTAGAATGTTGCATTATTTGTTTTTGCAATTTATTTGTTTTACGTTGATTTATTGTTGTGTATAATAAAGGAGATAAGAAAAAATGGATTCTTCCGAAAGTTCGATGGATACTTGACTTTTGTAGATCACCTTATAAAAAAATCTGGTGCGGGCAACACACGACTTTCACTTACCTCCGTTTTTAAAATCGATTAAAATTTTTTGAAATACAGTAAGAAATAAAAATGAGTGAAACCATTAAAGAATTAGTTAAATGGGATTTCTACAGAAACATGTGTTTTATTAAAAAATCTATTATATAATTATGCCTAGGTTTTTTGTATAATGTTTCCTACAATCGCAATATAACCTCAATTTTATTTCACCATATGTTTGTCATTTAGGCTAATGTAAGATAATTACAAAAAAAAAATATATTTTCTGATTGTAAGGGTGACTCATCCAAAATCATTGTTAACTTAGGTTCCTTTAATTAAAATGATCCTTTTCATTCAACTTATTTTATTTTCTTATTTTTTTGTCCCTACGTTTCGGCTCTGTGCCATTCTCAAGGGATCTCTTTATACTCCTTTATACACTCTATACAATATATAGATATATATTTTGTCATAATTGAGTAAAATAAAAATTAAAACTATTATAGGCTGACCAGCCCTGTCCTGGTTGTTATCATCTACTTACAAGAGTAGATGATAACAACCAGGACAGGGCTGGTCAGCCTATAATAGTTTTAATTTTTATTTTACTCAATTATGACAAAATATATATCTATATATTGTATAGAGTGTATAAAGGAGTATAAAGAGATCCCTTGAGAATGGCACAGAGCCGAAACGTAGGGACAAAAAAATAAGAAAATAAAATAAGTTGAATGAAAAGGATCATTTTAATTAAAGGAACCTAATAATACAATTATTCATTCAAACTAATCTTAATTGTAATAAAAATTAATCATTGTTAACATTTTGTCAATATGTAAATATGTGAATAGAGTTTATTTATTTAGTTTATGTATTTATTTATATTATATAATTATCTAAAATAATTACTTAGTTTCATCAGCTTTTCATCCCTCTCTAATAACTTTTTAAAGCTTGTGTATGCGATAATATTTTTCCTAAAATCTTTAGCTTTCCAACAGTATATCATACATGTATATTACTGTTCTTATGTTCAAAAACAAAAAATTACATTAAAAAAAATGTGTTTTCAGTTTTCTTCTTTAGTTGCTATTCAAATTCGGTCAACTTGCATATTTAGCTGTTATTTATCAATGCTAACAAAATTATGTGGTTATATTTATAGAATCTACAAAATTGAAGGTACTTTAGGGGAAGAAAATTTAAAATATCTGCATTTAAGACCTGTCATATTATTTCAATCAGAATGAAACCTACATGATATTAAAGCCTATTAAATTTTACATCGATATAGCGAGTTTAATCAAAATCGTTTGAGCTGTTTTTGAGAAAATCGTAAAAAGATGCTTAATGCATGGGATAAAGTAGGACTTACGATCAGCCGATTTTAGTGAAAAAGTTGCTGTAGGATTTCGGGCGTATAGTAGTTTTAAATATGTAATTTTAGTTCCGTACAACTTTTCGTTTTTGCGCTAGAGTTACCACACACAGACACACGGACACGCAGACACAAACCTTTTTGCGGGACTTGGTTGTTTGGACACAGAGGATCTTAAAACGTGTATTTCCGTTGAAAACTGGAATTCCAAAATTTTCACGATCGCAATACTTTCCCTTACTATATATAGTAAGTGAAAGTAAAAGCTCTCTTCAAATAAATCTTACAAATAGAGATACATCTCCTGACCTCACTACACTTAAGCTTACGGCTTAAGATATTGATTTACTGCAGTATCAAACGGCTAGCGCTGCTGTGTGTTGCTCCAACGGTCCCGGATATTAAACCTTAAACAGCAAAAAATTGAAGAAAGTTCAAAACGGAGCAATCAGAAACTGATACGGGTAAACGTCACTATGCAAAGAATGAGCTCTCAACACCCATCGAATTCTGAATGTACCAACTATGGAAGAATTCATTACGAGACCTTTCACAGAATTTTTTTCACAATGAAGCTAATTGAAAATCCAATATTTTGAGCCATAGGTCCTCCACCAGACCCAAAACTGTGGCAGAAGGTTATAGCATCTGGTTACTAATACATAGATTACAATAAATGTAAGTTGTAGCATTAAGGATCCAACACAGCCAGAGGGGAGACACGTCACTGATATCATTTTAAAATTTGATTTCCCACACCACAATATTTAAGGAGTATACAGTAAAAGGACAAAATATTAAAAATGAAACATAATCAAAATTAGGATTGAATAGGGAACAGGAGAAAAACAATAATAATAATTATAAAGAAATTAATTAATAAAATAAAAATAGAGGTCTCTTTTGTTAATATTCGATGTAGGTAGTTCATTGCATTTTTTTTGTATTCAGATATTTAGTAAAGTTTAAATTAATCCTGTGATATTAATGAAACACCTGAACGTCAATAAAAAGTTTATGCAGTTATTTTTTCCTCCTTTAAGCTCATGAAAAACTTTGACATTTGATCACGAAAATTACACATATTCCAAGTACATACCAGGAGGAAATTCCAATTTGGATCTGCTGCTCAACTTCGCTGAGTTGCTACAGCACACAGCATACCGCATCAATCCCGAAGACAATCTTAAAGAAGAAACAAGATAGAGAGAGATTCCGCCAAATAGGAAATACATATATTTTACTAATTTTGAAATCGGTCATGGACATCTGAGAATCCCGACTAGCCTCAATATATATGGTGATGCAGGATTCCCAGTGAGTCCAAGATTATGGTCTCCGCCATGCTTTGCATCTCATTTTTTCCGAGTCCATATTTCTCTAAAAATAATCCAGTGGCTACTGGGATGGTCCCTCTGCTTCCGAACCAAAGTCCCACGACTTTAAATTCCCTTTCACCGAACTCCTCACGAAATTTTTCCCTCAGGTATGGAATACATTTTGTATAAATGTTCTCTTTCTCTTCTTGAATCCTCTTGCCTTGTTCCTGGTCATTTGTTTCATATCTGATAGTGGGGTCCACTATCAGTGCTTCATTTTTTGTGGCATTAAATGCCAAGATATCCACAAATCTTGTCGACCCATCTGTATCAAGGCAAAAGACTTCCTGAAAACATTTATACTTTCTCACTTCCAAAAGTTCTGATATTTCTTTCTTTATGCGGTTGTGCCGGCGGGTAACGAGAAGCATGTTATGTGGACATTTTCCCAACACATGTGAAGGGGTTTCTAACTCTCGACCGCATCTGCGGCAGAGGGGTACAACAGCCTCGTTACCCTGGCATCTCGATCCAGGGACCCCACGGAGTGGTGCGTAGTTTATGTTCAATTTGAGTGCGTTTGTCCACTCTGATCCTGTTAACATTTGTCGATCGAACATAAACCTGTTTACGCTCGGGTTGGCTTTAAAATGTACCACGCCTACACCCTGCCACTTGCACTGGCTCCACTCCTCAAAAGACTTTTCCCTCAAGAACTGCCTCACTCTCTTTACCGTGAGAGGGGCCTCTATAGCATTTCCCTCAATTCGCAGTAGTTCGGTGCACTCGCGGATCTCCTCCGTTAAGTTGAAGATATTTTGAAACAGGGCGTCTGTTACTCCGGCCAATCTTTGAGAAATCGCCCAATGCTGAAGAGGAGCTTCCCATTGACAACGCAGAAGCCCAAGACCCCTATATCGTCGCGGCGAGTACAGCATAGAAGAGCAGGAGTTGGCTGGCAATCCTATGATAGCCTTTATACATCTTCGAATTATGACGTCGATTGCCTCTAACAAAGATGGGCGCAGTTTTGTTAGTGGTGCAGTCTGCAGCGGGTATATCACGGAAGGAAAAACATATCTATTTACAATGTTTATTTTTTGGTCAGGCTTTAGGAGATTAGAATTTAGAAGCTTTTCCATATCTCGATTCAGCCTACCGACGGATTCCTCATCAAATTCTAATTCCCCCGAAAATCTACAACCCAGGTATTTGATGAAATCTTTATCTTGAATAGAATGGATTTCCTCTCCCGTATCCAAACAAAACTTTGACCCAACCAACTTTCCATTTTTCAAGATTATACCTGTGCTTTTGTTTGCATTAACAGATAATCCTATCTCTCCAAGTATTCTACGGACGCAGTTGATGGCTCTCTCTCCAGATTCCACATTGTGACAGGTCACGGCTTGATCATCCGCAAAACCTGTGAGTAAAACAGAGTCGTGGTTTGGAAGTAATTTGTATCCATACTCATTAGCTACCTTTGGATCACAGAGCTCGGTGTATAGAGAATCTATACTTAGATTAAACAGCGCCGGTGAAAGTGGCCCACCCTGAGGTACTCCTCTCAAAACATGGATACCGTTTGTTTTATTGATCCCAAGATTGATCTTTATCGTGTTTTTACACAATAGGCCCTCAATCGCTTTTCTTAAGTCGCTCGAAACTCCTCTCGACTCCAAAGATCTCAAGATATGGCCGTGTCCGATGTTATCAAATGCTCCAGTCACATCTAAGAACGCGACTGCCGCGTCTTCTTGTTTATTTTTTGCATCCCTGAGAATAGCATCAATTATTCTGGCATTGACATGACACCCCGGTTGGCCAATAATGAAACCTCTCTGGCTTGGGTGAAATGAAATTTGCTTTCGAAGCTCGAAGTCGAGAACCTTTTCAACGATACGCCTCACGATGGGATAAATTGTAATCGGTCTCCAAGAGGATATTTCCTTGCTATCCCCTTTTCCTTTATAAATTAGAACTGTTCGTCCACAGCGGAGAATTTCGGGGACGTGTCCGAATTTCAGGATTATTTCTACTATTGTCTTCATTATATGTGCGATTCCTATTTTTTTAATTGTTCTTATAAGAACTCCATCTGGACCGGCTGATGTGTCCAAAGATATATTTTTTATTACCCTGTGCACTGTTTTCAAATCAATTGATTGCACGTTAGGAATACCTGGTGATGAAGGGTAGTCTTCTTTTTCGTTATCATTTTTTATCTCAAAAAGTGATTTGAAATGATCCTCAACCTTCTCAATGGCGATGGGACACTGCTTTGGGCGATTTTCATTCATTACACTCTGAACCACTTTCTTCCTGCAGTTGTAGTATTTGTACTGGGCCAGGTCGTATTCGTATTGTTCACGCCTCCTTTCCCTTGCGGCCTTGTTTGATCTTTGAGGATTGCTAGCCTTTCGTTCACCCTTCCCCCCCATCGTAAGCTTTTTCGTTTTACGCATTTGGTAAAAACGTACTGCTGGATGTTTTGGACCTGGGAGAGTTTTATTCGCTTCTCTTAGAAAACAATGAAAGTCCCTCATGTTTTTATCAAAATTTTCAGAATTGAAAGGAGCCTTAAGCAGATCTTTAAATGTGTCCGCCCACTTTTTAACATCTAACCCAATGTTGTTCTCAGTTGAGCTTTCGACCTTTTCACCTTCATTCTTCCTTTCTATCCTTCCCAACTTAATCCTATTCGCTTCTATCGGGTGCTTCTTTGATGTATGAATTACAAGCCCACGACTACTCTTAAATGATTGATGGCAAATCGAACAAATGTGGCAAGAGTTATCTTTTGTTAAACATTGCTGTTTAGGATCCAAATCTTCATCATTTTTATGTGAGCCCTCTTGAATACAATTTTCTGAGCTACGATTACCGTCATTGTCTTTTTCATGTGACTCCATAATCACTGTCGGGTCTCGTATGAAAAGCTCACTGTCGATCACAGTTTTTCCAGAAAAAATGCCGGTATTCTCCTCCCATTCAACGGACACAATTCGGTAGTTATTCTTATCACTCTTTTCTATATTAGTAATAAAGGCCTCTTGAAGCAACCCGCATGTTCTTCGAATCCATACCTGCTGGCCAACATCTATATTTTTCCCAGTTCCGGATATATCTTCCATTTTGTTATTTAGGACTAGTTCAACAACTTAGTACCCAATATATAACATCAATAGTGGCAAAATTTAGAATTACTCCTCTATCTCTACAAAAAGCGAAAAAAAAGAAAGAAGACAAAAAAAAATGACCGCTTTTATATAGCCATTCCATTAGGAAATTCAAAAGATCATTACATTATTCATATCCATAAAATTACTTGCTCAAACATTGATAAAGGCTAAAAAACATAAATGGTAAAACGTAGAATTATTAGAACAAAATATGCAATTAATATTAGGTAAGTAGTTCAAAATAACTCACAGGTCAATGACTAAGATATAAATAGGTAAAAGTATATAAATACATCAAGAGTTTATGATTACAATAAGATTAAAAAAAACAAAAAAAAAAAAAACACACAATATTATCACTAAAATGCTAAGCAAATATATTTAATTAGGTCTAAAATATAGTAAGATGTTGAAAAAAGATCATAACATTATTTATATCTATAAAATTATTTCTTCAAACATTTATATAGGCTAAGAAAAAAAACATAGTTAAATGCTAAAATTATTAGAGAAAAAAAACATGCAATTAAAATTAGTAAATAGTTTAAAATATAGCTTCTCGATTATTAGTTGTTATAAATAAGTAAAAGTGCATTAAAATAATTAAAATAATAATAATTATAATTTAAAAAATATATATAGATAGTTAAGCGTTAAAATCATTATAGAAAAACATGCAATCAATATTAGGTAAACAGTTTAAAACAACTTATATATTAATAACTAAGATATATATAGGCATATAAATATAAATATGCCAAGATGTTATGACTAAAATAATATTTAAAAAAAAACCCACAATATTATCACGTAAAAGACTAAGAAAACATATTAGGTCTAAAATATAGTAAGACGTCAAAAAACATAAATCATAGCATGATTCATAGCTATAAAATTATTTGCTCTAACATTTCTAAAGGCTAAAAAAACAAAACAAAAAAACAAAAAAAACATAGTTAAATGCTAAAATTATTAGAGAAAAAACATGCAATTAAAATTAGTAAATAGTTTAAAATATAGCTTATCGATTATTATTTGTTATAAATAACTAAAAGCATATTGTTATAATTACATCAACAGTATATGAATATAATAGGATTAAAAAAACTACATAATCACGTAGAAAGTCTAAGAAAATATATTAAGTTTAAAGTATACTTAGAAGATATTCATATCATATGGCATCCTTTTATATAGAAATCATGCCTACGTGATTCATGTATTAATTGACTTGATCATTAATGCAAGGATAAATAAAACATTAGAAAATAAATAGAAATTTAAAGAACGTCCACATTCTAAAATAACTTGACATAATAACAAACAACCGGGTCATTACCCGTTTATGCCATTGATAAAAGTGAACATTAATAATGAAATAAAAGTATAAACAAAGGGCTTAGCTGAGTACGGCGACTTGGAGATGGTGGGGATGGACCTGTCTCAACCTCCTCCTGATAAGAGAGCGCCTCTCGGGATCTGAAGCCCAACTTGCCGCTCTTCGTGTGGCCAAGTTCGCGCTCCGAATTTGTTCAAATTTTACACATACGCACTAAAACTGTACATTAACTCGTATGTAAATTTCGAAGCCGATAGGACTCTTATTATAAAAGTTCTATATGATCGATATGGAGACGATGTGACTCCGCCGGCGGACCCAGCTGAACTCCAATAAGAGAAAAAAATTAAGATATGTTAATTGAATTTTTTTTCTTATAAAATATACCAGTTAAAATATCGTGGGTGTTAGTTTTTTCGTATATAATATTGATGTGAAATCATTGATGACAACTATTGCAATTTATGAAGGACTACATATAAATTGAATATAAATATCCTCTTTCTTTTAAGTACATATAGATTTTTTTAAGGAATCTTAAATTGTAATTATTTAAATTTTTTTTAGATAAATTTTTATCAAGAACTGCAAGCCCATTTGCATATTATATTCCAGTTGATAGGTATTGCTTCGTTCAACTTATCATTTTATTACGTTCTCTGACCTTTTGGAGTGTTGGTATTCTTGATCAGTTTGAATTTCAATTTACGACCTAAGGACGTTCAAAACATTTTGTATACAAATTAACTGCATGTTTAGTTTTATCGAAGCTGTTGTTATTTATGCAATCCTTCAAAATATGCCCCATTTCAATGAATTACATTAGTCGTTATTTGCGAAAATCTACTGTTAATAATTCTACCATGACGATGGATTATTGAAATTAATGTGTTTTAAAATACTTTCTTTTTTTTCTGTCAGCACAACTAACCTAATCCTTAACACGTTCAATGTTGCTGAGCTTAAATCTATCATTTTCTGTAAACAATGTAAACAAAAAAATAGTTGAATAAAATTTAGATTTTCAATTATATTTTAGAAAATGTTATTCTGTAAAAACTATTATTCCGATTAAGATTAAGAAATGAAATAGAAATAGAAAAAAACTTTTTAGAAAATGTATAATTAAAAAGGGAGAAGAGAACAAATAATTAAACGTCTCCATCATTCTTACTCTTAATTATTTCAGTGCGTTTTTTTTTTTATTTTTATTATACAAAGATTTTTCATTGCTCTGTTTTATTATGATTCCCATCAAAGAATTTTGAATCATGAATAATTTAGAAAATCAAAGCGACCTTTATTTATTCACTTTTGTAAATATCTCTTGATTTACTTTTTCATATTATTAATTTTTTTCTCTCTCGTATTTTTCTCGAATTAAACTCCTCTGCTTTTATTTCTTTGTTTCTAGGTGTGCAAGATGTATTTTTTTCGCTTTTAAAACATTATATCCAATGAAAAAACTTAATTACAATTATTATTCTTGCATAACTTTGAAAGTTACTAATCTTTTTTAAGTGTAATAAAAGTTATAAATTGACGAAGATTTTTATAGAATATTCAAAGTAATTAATTCTTAAAGATCATTTATTTAAATTTCATTTAGGAAGTTTTGATGAGTTCCTGAGCAGACAATTGTAATCAAATGGCTGTATTTACTTAGAATATGATATTATGATTGAATTACCTTGAAATTTAAATAATTTTTTATTTTGTAATTTATTATGAAAAGGAAACTCCAAAAATTTGTGAAAAAAAAAAAAATCGTTTAAGACATGGTGGCTTATAGGAAATAGTTGATAATGCTCAATAACCTGACATTGATTCTCCGTGATGTCTAAATTCTGGTTTAGAATATTTACTGAGTGCTCCCAATGGGCAGTTTCTCCATACCTTTCATTTATGTGTCTCATTCCAAAGTTGGTTTAGCATATTTACTAGTTGCATTATTAAAGACTGTTGTATTTTTTAGTAATTATAATAATAAAATGGTCAGGATCAAAGAATAAACAATCGTGATAATAACTCCAAATGCCTATTGCAAAAAAATAAAAATAATAATAGTTTTTTTTTTCAACAATTTTTTATTGAGTAATATTACAATTTGTCCTAATTTGGACAATAATAATAGTGGTGAAAGATAAAATTCATACAATATTTACACAGCAATAAAAAAAAAAAAAAAAAAAAAAAAAAAAAAAAAAAAAAAATATATATATATATATATATATATACACACAATAATGAATCAATAAAATGTATACAAAGTCTAGAAACCACTCATACTTATATACACGTCAAACACATCAGATTAAGTGGAGAATCTAACTAGTGCTAGAACTCCAATAAATAAATAAATATATAAATATATGTATCTCTCTCTCTCTCTCTCTCTCTCTCTCTCTCTCTCTATATATATATATATATATATATATATATATATATATATATATATATATATATATATATATATATTGCAAAAGCACTTAACATTAACAGAAATAATAGTGATTCTGCCATTACGTACAAAAATATAAATACTTTATCAAAATTATTTACAAAAACTAAAGATTCCGACAAATTAGACCTTCAATCAAATGTAGTATACGAAATACCTTGTGAAGACAAATGCGGAAAGTCTTATTTTGGAACATCGGAACAATATTTAAAAAGGAGAGTATACCAACACAAATATAGCTGCACTTCAATTAAAAAAGACCCAAATAAACCTGACCAAACTGCCCTCACTACTCATTTCAGAAAAACGGGACATTCATTTAAATTTCACTCACCGAAAATTATTCATTATGAAAAAAACAGCTTCAAACGAAATTTTAAAGAAATGATTACCATAGAGAAATATAAAAATCGCGCCATAAATAAAAAATCGGATGTCCAAAACCTAAATGCATGTTACTCGAATTTGATAAACACATATTAAAATTTTAAAAAATAAAATAAACGTCTTAATAATAATACGAAATAAAACGAAAACAACTCAACAATAAGAGGGAGAATACCCCAGACACCTGACGTCATCATAAATTCCTGGAAAATCTTCCATACTTGAACGATTCCTTTTTTATTTTTTCAGTGTTCTTTCAAAGCTTGTAGGCTTAACATGCCTAATTAAGACACTATTTTGTCCAAAATTGTAAGTAATTTTATAATAATGTAAATCCTAATTTAAAATATCTATGTACCTACTGTATTAATATTCATTGTTCAATGTACTCTTTTTTATATCTCTAACAATAACATCATATATTAATTATTGTACAATAATATTAATGTTCTGTTTTTTTCCACTGTTAAGGCATGATTATGAGAACAATAAATTCTCGAAACGTCGCATAGATAAAACTGTTTATTCATTGACTGCAACCTAAGAACAACACAAACTTATATATATATATATATATATATATATATATATATATATATATATATATATATATTTACAAGAGGTCGCGGGGCCACTGCCATTTCAACCTTCTAGGGGCTGGATAGATTGAAAATTGCTAGAGGATTGGGGTGATGGATAAAGTTTTGATGGAATTTGGAGAATTGTGATGGAATACGATCTAAAATAAATGAATATTTAGGTCGTGGTGTAAAGTATGGCTGGTGACATAATAAGGAGCATTTGTAAATATCTCTTGATTTACTTTTTCATATTATTAATTTGTTCGGCTGACTTTGGGTTGAAAGGATTGAATGCGTTTGATGTTAGAGCGTTTAGCTAACCCGTTTAGTTCAAGTCCGTAGGCCAGATAGGCTTCAGTATTGTCTAGCAGATTAATAATTTGTTGTCAACTGTAAGCTCAGATTTTCTGTTGAGTAGTCGGCATAACAGTCCGAATCGTCGGTTGAGTTCTTGTCTTTTAAGTTTTGTATGTGAGTTTCTTGTCAATCTTTTGTCAAGATATCCAATCCACATGCCTGAGTTGTATATTTCCAGTTCATTACCTTGTTAACCTTCAAGAAGGATTATCAGGATGCGTGTTGAATTCGAGCTAAAGGATTAAGATGATGAAAAAATGTTCTGACGAAATTAGGGGAAGTGTGTGCTCAAGGTTTTTACCTGAGCTGAGGTCGTGATGTAGGGTAATCTTCCCCGTTACAGGTTATTATCACTATAATCAGTATACTGTGATACAGCCAGTTTCCAAAATTTTAAAATAGAAAGGATAAATCTAAGAGGTGTATAGAAATTAGTCTTACATTATAGTAGATTTTCTGAACTACCTAATCAAAGACTATACATTATTTAGATAATTTAAGCATGGGAGCAAAAATACGGCATAGATACTTTCAGTTAGCTTTTTAGCCTTAAATACTGGAATCGTATTGTGTTCATCGCATTCCACTATATAGCAGTCATCGTGTGCTGGATCTGCTACATTGGTAAGTGGAATGTATTGCCTTTCTAGACGTAAAACAGGCTTTTGAAAAACTTTGTCATCCAGGGCAGTTGGCGAAGATTGGTCAAATCCTACAGAACCATCTATCAGCCATTTAATAATGGTGTCAAAATTAGAAAATTAAAATAAATCTCATGAAATCCTGCTCCATTGTATCCTTCAACAATATTTCACTTACTCCTGTTGAACAGATCCGGTACCTAGGACTCTATGTCGACTAAGGTCTGTCACGGAATGCTTATACTAGACTGAAACGACCGGAATCTGTTCCTACAACATAAGTCTAAGCAAGACAAACGCTCATAACTACCTCTTTATTTTTAAAAAACTCATTTATATAACCATTATCAGGCCTGTTTGGACCTAAGGCATTGGAGTTATGGGGGTCCGCTAAACCATTATATTTATCTCGTATAAAATCCATACGATCAACAATACTTCGAAAAACCTGAATGCTTCTTTTCTTTTTTACTGAAACAATCATCCATAAATACCCATTAGTTGAAGACTTTGCACGAAATATATATACCTCTTTTCATTTCAAACTCCCTGCCTACAAAAATCCGCTTATCCCTGACCTCTCCTCCGTATACATTCCTGACAATCTGACCAGGAAAGTTAAAAGAAGATTTTGCAACCGTAGTTTCAAAAGTTAGTTTCTTCAAAGGATTATCGTGTGTTTAAACTATGTATTTATCTTATTTATTTGTTGTATTGAATCAATACATTTGTAAATTTCATTAAATCAATTAATAAAAAAAACAGATGTTGGACATCTGGCTAGCTCTCAAAAGATTACTAATTTATTAAGGAGTGAGATTTACAAGATATTCTGGTATTTATGATTTATTCTTGACTGCATTTGAGGGCTAGAAAACTGATATATCTTTAATATCAAGAAATTGTGAACCTCTTCTAAATTATTTTGCACTGCTTAGAAGCTAGAAACTTAAAATTAGTGACGGATCAAAGGAAGAAGAAATCGTTTCCCCCAAAATAAAACACCACAAATCATTAAATAATGGTCAGTTTAAAATCTCATGTAATAGATTAATACTAGATTGTGCTAATAATCGTGAATATCTTTATTTAGTATTTTTTATTACTTGATTTAAAGTTTCCATCAAAGAAAACTAGGCGCGTTATCCCTATTAACCGATTCTAACCACAAGGAGGAGGTCAAGATTCGTTTCTTATCACTGCCACAATACAAATTTCAACGCCGGATTCGAAATGGCATCTTGTGCCTATAATGTCACTAAGAAAACTTCTTAACACCGCTTCGAGAAACCGTTCTTATCACTGCCACAATACAAATTTCAACGCCGGATTCGAAATGGCATCTTGTGCCTATAATGTCACTAAGAAAACTTCTTAACACCGCTTCGAGAAACCGTGAGTAATTGTAGTAATTTATTTAGAATAGATTGGTAACCTATATTGATAACTCGTCATGTTTTGCCGACGTCGAGAATATTTATAGCTGTAATACGAATGACAGGGAGTGCATTAAGATAACACCTGGAGAAGCAGAAGTGATCTCTATTAGGTCACAAACCTGTTCTAGTCATTATCATGCACGTGATTTGCGTAATGTAATAGAGGTTTTGCCTCATTGGTCAAAGCTGCCTATAAGAAGGGTAGTATAAGTTTAATTTTTTTCGCCCTAGAAAAATATGTGTTCACATATATATATATATATATATATATACATATAAACGTTAATGTTAACGTTATTAAAAAATATAACCATCTAGGAATGATTTTTAATAAACTACAATCCTAAAAAATAATTTCTGTTCTCTGGTTTTCTGATAAGAATTTTTTTTTTTTTTTTTTTTTCAACAACAACAATTTTTATTCAGTAAAATTACAATCTGTCCCAATTTGGACATTAATAGTAGTGCTGAAAGATATCATACATACTACATTCATACAATATTTACACGGAATAAAATTACAATAAAATATATACACAATAATGAATCAATACAATAGTCAAGAATTCATTTATACCTATATACACATACACACACTCATACGTACATCACATTGAGTGGAGAATCTAGCCAGTGCTAGAACTCCAATATATTTACAACAGGTCGCGGGGCCACTGCCGTTTCAACCTTCTAGGTGGGTTGTATGGATGAGTGGAGCTGGATAGGGATTGAGCTAGAGGATTAGGATGATGAAATAGGTTCTGGTGGAATTTGGAAAATTTGGATGGAATCAGGTCTGAAATAAATGGAACATTAAGGTCGTGGTGCAAGGTATAGTTGGAGACATAATAAGGAGCATTTACTATTGTACGGAGGACTTTGGATTGAAAGGATTGAATGCGTTTGATGTTAGTACGTTTAGCTGTCCCCCACAGTTCAAGTCCGTAGGTCCAAATGGGCTTCAGTATTGTCTTGTAGATTAATAATTTGTTGTCAGCTGTAAGTTCAGATTTTCTGTTGAGTAGTCGGTATAACTGTCCGAATCGTCGGTTGAGTTCTTGTCTTTTAAGTCTTGTATGTGGGTTCCAAGTCAATCTTTTGTCTAACAGTAAGCCAAGATACCGGACTGTATCTGAGAGAGGAATTGGTAATGAGTTGAAATAAACTGGCGGACAGGAGTTTCGTCGAAGAGTGAAGGTTACGTGTTTGCATTTGGCTTCGTTCACCTTTATGCGCCAAGCATTACACCAGTCTTCGATAAGAGAAAGGTGTCTTTGCAGGTTTAAGGATGCTGTTTCAGGATTGGAACTGGATGATAAGATGGCGGTGTCGTCTGCAAAAGTTGCCAGAAAGGTATCAGGATGTGTAGGAATATCAGCAGTGTAAAGGATGTAGAGGACGGGTCCCAAGACGCTGCCTTGAGGAACACCGGCCTCAACGGGATAAAGGCTAGAAAATTCTACACCACAGCGAACGCGGAAGGAACGGTTTGAGAGATAGGATCGGAGAATGAGGTATAGAGACTGGGGTAAATGGGTTTTCAGCTTGAAGAGTAATCCAGTGTGCCATACCCGGTCAAAAGCTTGCGCAATGTCCAGAAACGCACCAGAACAATACTCTTTGCATTCAAGAGCTGAGGAAATATGGTCTACAACTCGGAGCCCCTGTTGAACTTTGGAATGCTGAGGACGGAATCCAAACTGATATGAAGGAAGATTTTGAGATTCTAATATGGGTAGGATACGTTTAAGAAGAAGCCTTTCGAAGATTTTTGAGAGGATGGGGAGTAGACTAATAGGCCTGTAGGATGAAGTGTTGTTGGAAGGTTTGCCTGGTTTTAGAAAAAGAATGATAGTGGAATGTTTCCATAACAGAGGAAAATAGGTGGTGCGTAGGATGCAGTTGTAAATATAAGTAAGGAATATAATAGCTTTCTGCGGAAGTTGTCGGAGGATCTGGGGAGTAAGGAGATCGTGTCCAGGAGATTTACGGAGGGTCAGTTTTTGGAGAAGATATTTGACCTCAGAGGGATTAATAGCTTTAGGAGGTTGGGAAAGTGGAATTGGTGACATAAGAAAGTCTTGCACTGTTGCGGTGTGATTGGCGTGGGATTCCGGGTGAGGAGTGAAAACTTTGGAGAGGTGTGTGGCGAATTCCTCGGCTTTATCTTCATCAGACGCAGCCCAGGAGTCATCACAACGTCGGAGAGGATGGGAAACTTGATGGTATTTTAGGATCTTTTTCGTGATATTCCACAGGGAATTATCACGAGCTGATAGAGAGGAGAGGTAGGAATTAAAGGACTGGGAACGGAAGGTCGCCAACTCCCTCTTCAATTGTCTACAATAAAAGTTATAGGAGCGGCGATCTGTTGGGTGTCGGGTGCGCTGCCATAATGATCTTGCTCGGCGTTTGGTATGGATGAGGTCTATAATATGTTGTGGAAAATGATTTTGGTGAGGATTTATATTGGAGTGTTTAGGAGAGGAGGCAGTCCAGACAGCTTGTTGGATGGCGGTGGTAAAGGAATAGACGGAATTATCTAGGTCATCTGGGGTTTTGAGGGTTACTCGGTTAGGATTTGGCGGAAAAGGTTCCAGTTGACAGGGCCTCGGATGAATGATGGTGGAATGGGTTTTGGAATTGGAGTGAGAGATACTTTTAGGATCAGTGGACTATGGTCTGAGGATAGTTCATCAAGGCGAGTTACAGACAAGTTGAGGGAGCCTAATCCGCTGTGGATAAAGAAGTCGAGTATGTCAGGATTGCGGTTAGGATCGGTTGGCCAGTAGGTAGGGGAGTCAGGAGGCAGGATATTAAAATTTCGGGAGTTGAGTGCAGACAGCAAATTTCGTCCCCGAGAATTCGTGGTTCTGGAACCCCACTGCTGATGCTTGGCGTTTAAGTCTGCACCCAGAATGAAGCAATTTCCTAAGGAATCCAGGAAGGATACAAATTCGGAATTGGAAATGGAATGTTTAGGAGGGCAATATGCAGATGTGAGGGTTACCGGAAAGGAAAAAGTCTTGATTACTATGGCTGTGGCTTGTAGGAAATCATAGGTGGGAAGTGGGAGTAAATGATGAGAGAGGGATTGGTGGACAATGATAGCAGAACCGGCATGGGCTTTGCCGTCTGGGTGGTCAGTACGGTATGTCATGTACTGCGGTATTTTGAAGTACTGTTTAGTGGTTAGTCTTGTTTCAGTTATAAGTGCAACATCGATTGTTTTGTCTTGCAACAACGCTGTCAGTTCGTCAGTATGATTTCTAACACCATTCGCATTCCAAAGGAGAATGGATAAGGAGTTAGGTGAATTCATTTAAGGATTTTTCAAGGCAGGGATTAAATTTGATACTAGATTTGTAAGGAGTGATATAAGCGGCATAACAAGAGATTTCATTTCGGAGATGAACGATGTCATTAGACTGGTAAGATCTGTGACGTTTGATGGTGAAGGGATATGAGGAATTTGATGTTGAGGAGTTTTTTGAAGATTAGGTAAACTTTGAGAAGTAGATTGTTGTACAATAGATTGAGATTGTTGAGGAAAACGTTGTTCCGGCAGTATAAGAATTAAATGAGACATTTATTGTATAGAGATTAATATTTAGAATAGAAAACTAAACATTTACGTAAATTTTTTAAGAAAAAAATTCACGATTAGCCTATTCTGCCCTGAATGTAATATTGAGATCTTCATAAAGTCATGAGAAAGCCAATACTTGAAATATTGTATTTGTTCAAGTTGGAGTCCATAGCCGATTCAAGCGATCTTATCTTTTCTTCAAAGTTCTATACAGAGGTCAGGATAAAATGCATAAAATTGATAAGCCTATTGGATAAAACGCTTATATAATGGCATCGATATTTATGCCGCAAACACAAGGGATTTTGTGAGCTGAGATATTGTGAAAAAAAAGCATCAGTTTTTGCAAAGGAATCTCAACAAACCTAAGAGAGATTGCATTAAAAATGTGATATAAAAACTTATGAATACAAAAAAAAAACGGAATGCTAACGGAGCTGTAGGCCTATCCCTGAAATCTTGAAAACTTTTTAAGCAATGATTGGGAATACTAGGGGCCGTTAATTATTAAGTTAAAATCTTGGAAGTACATTATATTACTGTTAAGGGAACACGGCCCTTAACCCATTTCAAGATATGTCATGCAGCAATAAAATCAAGTAATCAAGCAATAGGGCCATCTGGTTGGACCTGGAGGTACCCGATTCTAAGACCAGAATCCTCTGCGACAGAGACAACAGGAAGAAAGTGAGATCTGGAAAGCAGATGCATCTATCGCAGCAAAATTCACAGTATTTCTAATAATTATCGTCCTCATTATCATAAAGGAGAAGAATAGGCGCTGGCCGGCCAAGGAACGGAGGAATGACTCAAGAGGAGAGAGGCCGCTCCACCCCCGCATCAGTCAGATATGTTCAATAATAGAATAAATTTAACCTAAATCAAAATTGTAATCACCTAATAGTCATCATATATTCTTGTAACTCCTAATACATATAATTGTACCATATTATAATCTCTATTCAATTACAGTACACTACATCATTTTATCATCCAGCCCCCATAAAAAATTATCAATATTAAGAGCACCCTGGCTGAGTGGCTAGAGTGCTAGTCCTCATGCTATGGTTGTGAGTTCGAATCTCAGTCCCGGCGGGGTTTTTATTAGGATGTAAAAAATGGGGATTCTCTCACAGTCTTTCCCCGGGTATGTGAGATTCGTAAGCCAAATAGGCCACTCACAAAATTAGGCGTAGGGAGTGATGATCCTACACTAAAAATTGCTTCGTGAAACGTGAGTGTTAAACTCCCAGGAGCTTACACCGCGAGGCCCAGGGCCTACAGGGCCTGTAGCCCCACTGGAAGAAGAGCCCCCTGGAACGCCCCAGGTCTCGAAATATATACAATTACTCTGATGAATATATAAAATGTTATAATATTGTGGATTGTATTATTTGATATTTTTTTAAAGAATGTAGTTGTTTAATTGTTATAAGTGAGCACCTCTAACTTCCAATATGTTTATTTAATCAACAGTCTACGTTTCGGTATCTTGTCCGATTTGTCAAGACTAAAATTAAAAATAAAGAAAATTAATTTAAAAAATCACCATACATTACATGTTTTGGTTGTTTGAAATGACATTATTCAAACATTAATCTATTTCGATTTTTATATGATATTTATCTTTTGTTCAAACTTCATGGATAATATAGTTATACTGATATAAGTCAATTTTAGTTACTTTAAATTGTCTCACTGTCTCTTACTTGCTTCAATTTTTAAAGTTTTTAGTTTATAATATTTGATTGTATATGTAAATTATTGATTTTGTTAATTTTTTTTTAGTTCTACTTGATACATGCTTTTTTTGTACATGCTTGTGTGGGATCCTCCTCTTAATACATGGAGTAAGGACACATACATTGGATAAAATAAACGAAAATATATTTATACTGAATAAAGGCAAATGACATCATTACCTTGAACATTTATATTAAATTTAGCCAACATTTTTAATGCCATATAACGTATTTTGTTGATTTAAGCTAGGTTTTTAATTAGTCCGTATTTTAAACCTTGACTTGTACATTTTCTGTTTCTCAAGATACAATAAATCTTAGCTGAAACCCTCCGCTCGTTATTATTATTTAGAAAGGTTTTAAAAGTTCAGTATTTCAAAATCTTTAAAAATCAGCACGCGTAAATTACCTCTTGACCATTTAATAGGTTACGGAAATTAGTGAAATCGGTTCGGAAATGCTTGGAATACCGTTTTCTGCAGTGTCAGGCTTCTCTCTGTTTCGTAACAGACCATCAATCTATTTATCAACTGATCTAAGTGCACCTTACGTCTATCTTGATTTAGTTTATATCGCCTATGTCATTAAAACACGACCTGTTATTTTACTAAAGTATTGATTACATCCGTTTCAGTCTTGATGTTTGTATAAACAAAATCAATTACGTTGATTCTACTTTTTGAGTTATCAGATCAGTACGGACTTACGTGATTATAATGTCTCTTTATAAAGTCGTTTGCAATCGATGAGAAGTGTCCATCAATCATGTCGAAGTAAATATACATAATAATCAAGCAGAAACTAACATAGGGCTTTAGTTTGTGATATTAATTATGTAAACATTAAATTGTTATGTAACAGTTGATACGATTTATAAGCTGAATCATTAAGCGTTCTGATTATTTTGGCAGTGTCTTTCAATTTGAAAATATTTTAAAAGATAAAAAAAAACTAAAAATACATTTATATAAATTTAAGCTAAGAAATATGAAGATAACTTAAAATTAAAAATTATTAAACAACAACGATAAAAATAAAAACAAACCCATCATATAAACTTCTTAAGATAATAATATACTCACCAGAGATGTAACATGAACTATAGTACTCAAAAAAAGACTAATGACGAATAATTAGGTGAAGAAAATGAAAATGTAAATCAACACAAAACAAATTTGAATTTTTTTTCTCTCTGAATATTAATTTGTACTTGTCTATAAAAGGAAAAATCATCCGTGCCGTAGAAATGGAATATATTGACGTGTAAGGCATGGGAAAGGAAAATTAAAATTTAAAGATCATTGAATGTGGATTCTTATTTTAATTATAAATATCACTTTAAAATTATCATTATTTTTTATAAAGTACCTTTGATTTTAATAACAGATTGTTGTTAGGACATTTTTTCTCGGATTGTTTAGTTTATATGACAATTTAATTTCTCTTAGGTAACTCATTAAAAAAATAAGCAAATTAATTTTTTTCAGCTATATGTTCGTCAAGAATTTATAAATATCCTTTACATCTTATATCAATGTCTTGTGGTAGCTTTTCTTATATTAACATCACAAACAATATAATATTTTACATTTTCAATGCATCTAACTAGTAATTAAATATAAATATTCTAAGTTTATACAAGCAGAACTAGATATCCCACTCCAAATGGTCCTTCCTCTAAAAGCGTTCCATCCTACTGAAATATCTAACATCTCTGAAATATCTAATCTGCCTGAAAAAAAACCATCCTCTTACCGTCCCATCTCACTTTTACTAATCATGGGTAAATCTTGGAAAAATTTATACTGAAACACCTATATCCCATCCTAGATACTAATTCCATAATTCCTGATCACCAGTTTGGATTCAGAACCTCTCACTCCACTATCCAGTAATGTCATTGTGTGGTGGACGTAGTCTCGTCTGCATTAGAGAGCGGGTTGTACTGCATGAGAGCATTCCTCGACGTAGAACAAGCCTTTGACCGAGTCTGGCACCCGGGATTGCTTTACAAACTCCGCGATTTCCTTCCCCCTACATACTTCCTTATCATCAAGTCCTACCTCACTGACAGATCCATCAAAGTAAATCATAATAATTCCTATTCATCCATTTTTAGTCAGTTTGCTGATGTTTCTCAAGGCAGTCTCCTAGAACCTATTCTTTTCACAGATTATACAGATGATATTCCATCCCATCCTAACACTTTACTTTCTACCTATGCTGATGACACTTGTGAGTTATCAGTCAATACTGATCCAACTATTGCCTCTCAAGCTCTCCAATCCCACATCAGAGACCTCGAAGTATGGAGTCAGAACTGGAGAATTAAAATAAATGCCTACAAATCCAACCAAATTACGTTTACCCTTCGTCGTAAACCTATGACATCCTGCCCTACTGTCTCCTTCAATAATATTCCTCTTGTCCCGGTTGAACAGATCCGATATCTAGGACTGCACCTTGACAAACGTCTCACTTGGAACCCTCATACAAGACTGAAACGACAAGAAACTGCTCGACGTTTTCGACTACTTCAACACTTACTAGACAAACGTTCTAATCTTCCACTTACTACAAAAGAGCTCATCTACATGACTATCATAAGGCCGATATGGGCTTACGGAGTAGAGCTTTGGGGCTCTACTAAATCATCGAATTATTCCGTATCGAATCCTACAATCCAAAATCCTTCGTAAAATCCTCAATGCGTATTTGTCTTACAATCATATAAATATTATGTTTTCAATATAATTAAATTTGTTTTATTTATTAAATACTGAAATTACCCTTCTTCTTCCTCACAAAGCCATTTTCCTAAAGTAATGTTCCCACTCCTTATATAAAATAAAAACAGGGAGGTACTATTTCTAGTACAAACGGTCAAGCCAAGAAACCAAACTCAATCACCAGTTTTTCCCATAAGTTTTCGGTACCCACTTTCAGAGGCTGGAATAATAACCAGTGAGCGGCGTGGTCTTGTGGATAGAGCATTACTGTTCTCCGGGTCCCAGGTTCGAATCCCGGCTGAGGTAGAATATTATTTATTCTGTTATTTCAGCCGTGGAGCGACCCTGGGTTATGGAAAACTTCCTAGAGCACATTCGTTCTCTATAAAGTGGGACAAAAAATTAGGGAAAAATTTAGCCGGTAAGCGTGATTTAGGCCAAATCAGTGCTTGCACTGGAGTGAGACCCTTCATGTTGTAGAGGTATAGTTTTTTTTTTTTTTTTTTTTTTTTTTTTAATCCAAAGATAGCGTGACAACTGTCTATCCACAATTACAACGCTCCTTCACTCCTTATTTGGTTAGTCTCGTACTGTGCCTTTTAGTACCATTTGATAGAGAACTAAATTTTGGACCAAATAAAAAAAGAATCATTGAAATCCGTTAAAAACTAGCTGAGATATTGCGTTTTGAAATCAGTGGTAGTGATATGACATTAGCCTTTGAATTAATGCTTTTCATGTTACTAATTGCCTATCAATAGCATATAAACATTTATACCCTAATATTGTTATTTGGAAATAATAAACCATTGTGTAATAATTTGCAGCGTTTTATTGATTTATTCTGTTTAATATTAGTTTTTAAAGATTGTGATAGACGTATATAGATATTCAGAACAATCGACATATTATTTGAAGACTAATATGGCTAGATGATTCTGAAGATGAGAAATAGATGTCATTTGGGAACTATGAAAGTCAATATTATTATAGGAAGTGTTCAAAATATAATTTATTTTCAGTTTAGTCTTTGTAATTTAGTTCGAGGAGTAAATTACCGAACGGATGGGAACCCTGAATGTATGGTTATTTCAATTGACGGTTGGTCTTAATAAGAAATGCGGAGACAAAATCAAAGTTCTACTAACAGATAAAACAATTTATGCGGCTTTAACATAATGAATTTTAAAGTGTATTTATCTATAAATTATCCAAGCCTGTTTGGGGTCATTCCATTGACCTGAGATTTGATACTCCATATAGTTTCTTTTAAAAAGTGCATATATCTAAGCGATTGTAGTTAGATTATACTTGCTAAAGGACTTCTAAATAAGGAATGGTACATAGGCTCGGACTATAAACACTGAAAGGACCGCATTTACGGTACTCCTTAACCTTTAGGCTGCTTGCTCAACAAAAATTTATTCGTCTGGTTTTCCTTAAACACTGACTTTCGGTATCTCTGCACAGATTTTGTTCTTTACATTTCGAAAATTGTTAATAATGCTCATTCATTAATACACGAAAATATATTTTCGAAATCCAGAGCAATTGCAAAAGGAATCATGAAAACATTTCAAATCTTATTACTTTTCCTACTAATTAAGTGATATTTATAGTTATATTACCCCATAAAATACACCTCTTTCATTACCTTCATAAATATCTTTAACTGACCCAATTAGATTTATTTTTTTAAATAAGTTATTGAGAATAAGTTTCGAAAATCTATTTGGTTCTTCTATATCCCACATATTTAATTCATAATAATTTTTCAGTTCTCTTTCTAATCTCAAAATAAAATTTTAATCTGTTTTATTTTTTGTAAATCAACGCGAAATTTTGTTGTTGTTTACTTTTCTATTAATTTAAAGGATAATATTTATAAAACTATTATTTATCCGACGGTTCTATGTGGACGTAAACCTGGTCACTTATTTTCAAGGATGAACAACATCTTAAAGTTTTCAAGAATAAGGTACTTCGTAAAATATTTGGTCTAAAGAGAGATGAGGCAACTAAGGAATTCAGAAGGTTACACAACGTGGAAAGAAGTTTGTACTCTGTCAGTATTATTGAGTAGATTGCATCGCGGCGACTAAAATAGACATGGAAAGTAGGGCTCAATGAAGAACGAATTCTGAAAAAGTCGGCTTGAGATGAACAACTGTTAAGTGTCCGAGAGCTAGGCCGAAGCGTCGATGGGAGGATTTTGTTAAGCCTTTTCTCGTTGGCTTGTGAAAACATTTGGTATTAATAGAATCGAATCTTGGGTTTCGATAAGCTTATTATTATTATTACTCTTCTATTAAGAACCTTATATGTTTCTAATAAATAATTATTTTATTGAAAAATATTACTTAAAAGATGTTACACGAATCAGGCAGTAATTCCAAAAAGAACGTTATAGTAGACATTCAAGAGTCCTAAAGTTTTGTTCGTTGCGGTAAGGTGTTCGCTGAGGAGGTGTTTAAACTAAATATGTTCAAGCATGTGTCAAAACAAGTTTCTTGATTGAAATACGTAGTTCTTACATATATTTTTTCTATTAATAAAACATACAGTTTATTTTATGTTTTTAAATGTATTTAAAAATAAAATATTAAATGAATTAAGAAAAAAATTGTATATCCATTTTAATTACCAATCACTATTATAGTTTATTAATAATTTTTATTATCTTATATCAAAAAATATAAGTCCACTGTTTTCCTGGTGTTGGTCGAATCCCAACTGTATTCACATTATTCTGTTATTTCAGCCATGAAACGATTCTGGAGTATGAAACAAACAGCTTCTATGAAGTGGATACCCCAAATTGGATAAAAACCTGGCAATCTCGGCTTAATCTTCTCATTGCACAGCCGTTGGTCTAAAAACAGTATGGATCTCTGTTCTGAGCCAACCACTCAGACACACATCTTCGTTTGATACTTTTAGGAATCTCAGCAACTGGTGATATCTGGAGTCATTATAAAAAACCTTAGAACTATCGAGGTTAGTTGTTGGTTTGGGCTTTGAGGTGTATAATCCGAGGGTCATCAACGCCTTTATTTCGATTGTTTATTGTATCTATTATCTAAATTTCATAAAAGAAAATCCTACACAACTATGTTATTTTATTTTTTGTTTTATATACATCTCTATATTTTGTTGAGCCACTGATATTAGGAACTGAACTTTAAGAACACCATATACGCGCAGCGTTTGCTGTAGTACCCTGCTGCTACCATGCAGTTAGGAGATTACACCAGATATTCTCTTTAAGATTCGTCCGTCAAATCTCACCAGTGCCTTTTCCTGGTTATTTTATTCCTTCTCAGATATCCTATATCATACTAACAAAGTATTATGCAATAGGCTTCATGAAAGCTTAAATCAATGAAAAAGAGGTAGCTTAGGAATATTTGATGACAAAACAAGGAGTCCTGTAGGGAGCACTACGATTAGTACGTGTCTATTATGCCTATAAAATAAACACTAAAAGAACAACGCCTGAGGTGATCTGAAAGAATTTCTCAAACGTCAGAAAATTTTGTGACCAGAATTACTAACAAAAAGGTTTCCCCAAAGTAAAATAAACAAGAAAAAAGCACTTAGTCGTGGGATAAAGACAGACTTTTGGATGAAAATGGACAAGAAAAAAAAAAGAAAATGAACGTTACATAAACATATTATGGTCCTTGGACAATGTTATTCACAACCAAGTTTTATCATTTATAAGCTGATCACATTTCCTTTTGTGATGGTTCAATATTTTACGAAAACAAGTAGAGTTTGAGATAGGAAAGAAAGTTGTTATTTTTTTTCATACCATTTTAAATTCAGAAGCTCCTAAAATGAATAAGTGATGTGAGTTTTCCAAAACATAAATAGGCCGATTTGTATATTTAGCTAGAATCCGCATGCTAAATTATTGCATTTACCTTTATTTGTACACATGTCCTTCTGATAAGCGGAGACAAAATCAAAGTTCTATTAACAGATAAAACAATTTATGCGGCTTAATCTCCTCATTGCACAGCCGTTGGTCTAAAAACAGTATGGATCTCTGTTCTGAGCCAACCACTCCTTCATATCTTCGTTTGATACTTTTAGGAATCTCAGCACCTGGTGATTATCGACGTTAGTTTTTGGTTTGGGCTTTGAGGTGTATAAATCCGAGGGTCATCAACGCCTTTATTTCGTTTGTTTATTGTAACTATTATCTAAATTTCATAAAAGAAAAAAATATATAAATAAAATAAGTGGGGGTAATCCCACACGATTAAGCTATTTTATTTTTTGTTTTATATACATCCCTATATTTTATTGAGCCACTGATATTGGGAAATGAACATTAAGAACACCATATAAGCAGCGTTTGCTGTAGCATACTGCTGCTACAATGCATTAATCCAGATATTCTCTATAAGATTCGTCCGTCAAATCTCACCAGAGCCTTTCCCTGGTTATTGTGTTCCTTCTCTGATATCCTATATCATACTAACAAAGTATTATGCAATAGGCTCCATGAAAGCTTAAATAAATGAAAAAGAGGTAGCTTAGGAATAATTGATGACAAAACAAGGAGTCCTGTAGGGAACACTACGATTAGTACGTGTCTATTATGCCTACCAAAGAAACACTAAAGCACACTGCCTGAGGTGATCTGGAAGAATTTTTCAAACGTCAGAAAATTTTGTGACCAGAATTACTAACAAAAAGGTTTCCCCAAAGTAAAATAAACAAGAAAAACCCATTGAGTCGTGGGATAAAGATAGACTTTTGGATGAAAATGGACAAGAAAAAAAAAAGAAAATGAACGTTACATAAACATATTATGGTCCTTGGACAATGTTATTCACAACCAAGTTATATCATTTATAAGCTGATCATTCCTTTTGTGATGGTTCAATATTTTACGAAAAAAAATAGGGTTTGAGATAGGAAAGAAAGATGTTATTTTTTTTCTTACCATTTTAAATTCAGAAGCTCCTAAAATGAATAAGTGATGTGAGTTTTCCAAAACATAAATAGGCCGATTTGTATCTTTAGCTAGAATCCGCATGCTAAATTACTGCATTTACCTTTATTTGTACACATGTAGACATTTTGATAAGGGGATGATGAGCCTTATTTAATGACATTAACTAACATTGTAAACTGTAAAGCATAACAAAATATTTTCTCAGCAGTATAAATAGCGTTCTTAAACCTTTTGGAGCCTTAAACTGTTGGCATATCATATCTGGAATTTGTTTTCCTCGGCGATTACCTCGGTCAGGATAAAAGTTTGATTTTTTTTTCTCGGCTAGGATCATTGAGGCAGCTTGTCCTTTTTATACTTAACACAGAACTCCGCCCGTCCTTCGGAAGTTAAAATTTATTCGTGAACGGCTTGAAGCAGTTGCGACACAACTCCGCCTGGGCACTGTGATTTTGGAACATGCGACAGTTGGTAAAATCGATTGCAAATTTTCTAAGAATTCAATTATGCAAATGATATTAAATAAGCGTCAATTACTGTGGTCATGATAAAATTGGCATTCAAAGGGTGACTGATAATTTGGGACTGATATCGCAATGTTTATCTCAAGGATATCTTTAATTGAATTACCTCATATTAATTGATTTTTTTGTCAGATACGATTTATTTGTATTAATTTCATTATAATATAATAACATGATTAATATATCTCATACGAACTTTCTTCTTTATTGGCTCAATTCTATAAAATTAAAACTAAGGCAATAGATAATACATAATTTCTAATTGTTATTAAAAATTTTAATAAATTAGGTTTTGGAAGACTTATGTTATCTGGAGTATTATTTTTTTAACAGTCATATATATTAATGTAATTAATTATTGTTGAGCGATTCTTGCATTAGTTTAAAGATATTAATTCACTCATTGGCCTAATTAATAAACTATAAATCAGGTTATGAATAGCCTTGAAGATTCAAGGCAAGAGGGGAATGGATAGCAGTATTTTAAAATCGTGTCAGATTTGCTGGAAAGTTATGATGCACTTTCCTTGTACCTAAAAATTTAGGGAGCAGGGCTGTTTTTCTACTTTTTTTTTCTGTCAAATAATTTAGGAAACAAAACAATATTTCCTCTTTTGGATATTTTCTTTTTTCGCTAAAATATGAGAAGGAAAAAAAAATATTTAAAACGTTCTAAACAACGTTTAAAATTAATTTTCCTTTAAAATGATTTTTCTTACTGTTTTGATTGTTTTATAATTAATAGATAACTATTTAGTTAACAATTTAATTTATTTTATTTAGTTGTTATTAATAAGACATTTTTAAAACTATTAACAATACCATCGAATAAAACCTGCCATCTGTTTTTTCATAGAATAGTTTGGGTAATCTGGATTTTTTTTTCTAATCTGCGTATGGTTCATATATACTTCAAGATCAATAATTAATCGGTAAATAAAATCAATGTTAAATAAAAAATAAAATAACTAATTGGTACTAACTGCAATAAGTTATTTTTAAAGGATAACCTTTGTTTGTGGAATATCCTTGTTGAAAGATCATCCATCAATGATTTATGACTCATTTACGTAAATAGCATACTATAGCAAACGTAGTGAGTACCCCTATTGAAGTGTATATTTTCTGTACGACATTGTTATTCTTAAGGGATAAGGTTCCAAAATAAAGTTTTTTTTATTGTAATTATTATTATTTTATATATATATATATATATATATATATATATATATATATATATATATATATATATATCTTTGATTTTCTATTTTTATGTATTTAATAAATTAATAAATATTTATGAATGTGATCTTAAAACATTATTGTTATTGTCTATATTGAGACAAATGAATATATATCTGTAAATATGAAAAATAAATCTGAATAATTCTTTTTTTTTTTCAAAATTGTTATTAAAATTGTTTAAGGTCCATGTGACTCGTACTTGTTGGAACCCTTGAAATTTAGTCTCATCTCTGTGGATGTGCGAATCGTTTAATGCATTCACTAATTCATCTCCGCAATACTCGGTTCAGTTCTCCAGATTAATAGGTATCATCCCATAAGATTCCGGTGCCTGACAGATCATTCATTAGCTGAGCAACATCATTTCGGAATCCCCTTCCTTTGCATATCCTTTAAACCCTTTCACTAGTTACCTTCCAATTCAACTTAATCAATCATCTCTGGTTGAAAAGTAAGAAAGTTGCCATCATAATAATTATTATAAAAAGAAAGGAAATTCTTATTCACACTTTTTTTTTTAATAATCTAGCTAACTCTAGGAACCCTTTAGCCCAGTGATTCCCAACTGGTGGTCCGCAATCCCCAAGGGGTGCGCAGACGATGTCTAGTGGGTTCGAGAGATGTCATTGGGAAATCATATTAAATTAACATGACGTAAAATATTTGAATGGCACTGATGACCGCGATGTTTTGTGCCATTAAAATTTTAAAAACCAACCAAATATTTGTGAAGCTTAGCTTTTAATAAAAATCACACTCTGTACACAGACAAATTTAAGATTCTAATTTATACAAATACTTTTGTTTATTGCTACTTTTACAAACCCATCATTCTCCTTTTTCCCAAACCTGGTAAACCTCCCAACAACACCTCATCCTATAGGCCTATTAGTCTCCTTCCGATCCTTTCAAAAATCTTTGAAAAAATCCTTCTCAAGCGTATCCTACAGTTAATTGAAATTCCTTTCCACCAGTTCGGATTCCGCTCACAGCACTCCACTGTACAACAAGGCCTACGAGTGGTTGACCATATATCCTTTGCACTTGAAAACAAGCAATATTGCACTGGTGCCTTTCTGGACGTTGCTCAGGCATTCGACCGGGTCTGGCACGATGGCTTGCTTTTCAAACTAAAAACCCATTTACCCCAATCCTTATATCTAATCCTACAATCCTACCTTTCAAACCGTTCCTTCAGAGTCCGCTCTGGTTCAGAATTTTCCAATAGTTACCTGATCGAGGCTGGTGTACCTCAAGGCAGTGTCCTAGGTCCTGTCCTCTATCTCCTATTTACAGCTGACATACCTACGGATCCTGATACCTTCTTAGCAACCTTTGCCGACGATACTGCCATTTTATCAACCCAATCAGATCCCGAAATTGCATCTTCCTATCTACAAAGACATCTATCCTTGATTGAATTTTGGTGCGCTAATTGGCGTATCAAAATTAATGAATCCAAATGTAAGCACATCACCTTTACCCTTCGCCGCAGATCCTGTCCACAAGTCAATTTTAACTCCATACCCCTTCCCTGCTCTGACACAGTCCGGTATCTGGGATTCTTACTAGACAAAAGACTAACGTGGAACCCACACACTCGACTTAAACGACAAGAACTCAACAGACGATACGGCCAACTATATAGACTACTAAACAGAACATCAAAACTTTCTGTTGCTAATAAACTATTAATTTACAAGACGATTCTAAAACCGATATGGACCTACGGACTCGAACTGTGGGGGACAACTAAATTTTCGAACATCAGGCGTATCCAATCCTTTCAGTCCAAAGTCCTTAGAACAATAGTCAATGCTCCCTATTATGTTACAAACAAGACCTTACACAATGATCTGAATATCCCATTTGTCCTCGATTTAATCCCATCTAAATTCCTAAACTTCCACCAGAGGCTAACTCACCTTCCTAATCCTTTATCCCAATCCCTATCTAGCTCCAGCCATCCCTATAACCCTCCTTGTAGGTTGAAACGGCAGTGGCCTAGAGATCTCTTATAACTAAGCAATGCTGAGTGTTGGCAATGGCCAGCTTCTCCACTCACGCCTGAGAGTCTGTGGCTCTAGCGCCCTCTCTCAGTCTCCACTGGCTTATTAGACCGGTGACGCGACTGACTGAGAGGCGCTGGGATCTCCTAGCCTTGGGCCCCAACACCCACTTGTGGGCGTCGGGGTTTAATTCGGAGTTCCCAGGGGCAGTATGTAAATATTGTATATATAAGTATGAATGTGACCAAGGTTATTATTATTTATTTCTTTTATTTTCTTTTTATCTTTATTTACGGTTATTTATTCTTCTTTATGTTTTATTTATTTCTATTTATTTTGTATTCATTTATTTTTATTTCTTTATTTTGTGTACATAAGGAATGAATGAACTCTAATATCACTAATACTTATTGCCCAAGATTGTGGCAGATTGTATTATTTCTAAATAAATAAAAGTTATAAAAAAAAAAAAAATTTTTACAAACACAACCTAAAAAAATCTGGTGCGCGCAACACACAACTTTCACTTACCTCTGTTATTAAAATCAATTTAAGAATTTTTAAACAAATTTAGAAACGAAAATAATTCATTTAGGAATTATTTACGTTTGATTTTTGTAGAAAGGTGTGTTTTATTAAATAATATGTTATAATATTATCTACGAAATTCATAAGTTTTTTTTTCTTCACTCCGTGTTAAAACTACTTGGAGCGTCCGGCGATGACAGTTCCATCCAGTGGCCAAGTTGTAAAATAATTGCATTAAAATTTTTTTTTTTCAGTTTTCTCCTTTATTAGGATATATAATACATTCAACTTATATATTTACTTGTTTTTTATCAATCCTAATAAGATTATATGGTTATTTTTATAGAATATGCAAAATTAAAGGTACTTTAGAGGAGGAAAATTTAAAATATCTGCTTTTAAGCCCCATCATATATTTCAATCAGAATGTAATCTGTATTATATTAAATCCCATTAAATTTTACATCGATATAGCGAGTTTAATCAAAATTATTAGAACCGTTTTGGAGAAAATCGTAAAAAGGTGCTAAATGCATATGATAAAGTAGGACTTCCAGTCAGCCGATTTTAGTGAAAAAAGCTGTAACATCTCGGGCGTATAGTAGACTTAAATATAAAATTTCAGTTCTGTACGACTTTTTGTTTTTGCGCTAGAGTTACCACACACACAGACACAAAGATCTTTTTGTGGGACTTGGTAATTTGAACGCAGGGAATAATAAAATGTGTCCGTTGAAAACTGGAATTAGAAAATTGTCAGAATCGCAATACTTTCCCTTACTTTATATTTCATATATAGCTAAGTGAAAGTAAAATTGGTCATTTTCTAGCATTTCGAAAAGAATGAGCTTAACAGAACAAAGGTACCATTGTCAACAGTTTAGTGATTTTCAATGATTAGGTGTTTCGATCTTTTCTATAGTGTTCACATAAACCAAATCAAATATATGTACTTGTGTGCATGCATAGAAAAATACGTGGTACCAAATGAAAGAAAAGGCAATTTCCCTGAAGAAGTCGAACCCTGAAAATAGTAAATCACAATCTCATGCAGAAAATGGAATATTAATATTTCTAAAAATATGTTGCCCTCAACAAACGACTTTTACTTACCTCTATTTTAAAAATAAATTTAAGTTCTTTTAATAAATTTAGAGATAAAAAATCTGGTACGCTCAACTCACTACTTTCACTTACCTCCTTAAAAACCAATTAGTAAATTAAGTTAGGCTTGAAAAAACATTAAAGAATTAAATTGATTTCGACGAAAACATCTCTTCCATATTAAATAATCTAACAATATAAATTATTATCTACAATAATCACTTAAATTTATAAGGTTTCATCTTTCTGTATTACGCTTTACATCTTTGTAAGTAAGATCTTAGTTTTTCTAAAATCTTTAGCTTCCCGACGGTGTATTATACATCAATGATACTGTCCTTACGTTGAAAATACCAAAAATTACATTAAAAAAAATATTTCGCTTTTTTATTCGTAAGTCGGTTATCGAACCCATTCAACTTATATGTTTAGCCACCTCCTATCAATCCTTCTAAGATGATATGTTTTTTTTGTTTTTTAATCTACAAAATTAAAGATACCTTAGAGGAAGAACATTTAAAATATCTGAATTTAAGTCCTGTAAGCCTATTTAAGTCAGAATGATAAATACATGGTATTAAATTTTACATTAAATTACATTACATTAACATTTTACATTTCAAACTGTGCTTAATTAAAATCGTCGGGGTGGGCTATAAGCATTCGTCGGGCATTTTAATGTTTCTGTAAGAGGGTTGGTGTTGTATGTTAGTCTTTGGTGGAAGTTATTGTATTGTTCTATAGCAGAGGCTGAAATAGTCAGAATGTTTAAGTCGTTATGTATAACGTCATTATTATTATTATTGCAGTTGGCAAATTAAATTGTGTGTTATAAGTCTTGTTTGTAGTAATAAAAAAAAAAAATTAAATATAAAATTTCAGTTTCGTACAATATTTTTTTATCGTCCTAGACTTGTCATACATAGGCCTTTTTGCGGGACTTGGTTATATGGACTCCGGGTACCCTAAAACGTGATTTTTGTTGAAAACTGGAATTAGAAAATTTTCACGATCGCATTACTTTCCCTAACGATTTTTTTTTTCATATATAGGTAAGTGAAAGTAAAACTATTCAGTGAATAGTTTTATTGAGAACAACTTTTTAACAACAACAACTTTTCATACAAATAGGATGGGTAAGTGTGAAAAATCAGATTTCTAAGTATTGTTTGTTTGATATAGAAGCTCTTTTATTTGCATGAATCTTATTTTTTGGTGAAAAACATGGATAACAGTAAAAAAAATTTTTATTTATTTTTTATTTATTACAAAAAAAAAATTTGACATGAAATTTAATTTGCCATCTGCATTTCTTTTGCAATAAGCAAATTTGTGGACTGCTGAAGCAGCGGCTCATCAGAGCAGAGTTCGTTAAGTGATCAGCATATCTCTTGGCCACCGCCAGCGTAGTCGTCGGGGTGGGCTGTAAGGATTCATAGAGCATTTTAATGTTTCTGTAAGAGGGTTGGTGTTGTATGTTAGTCTTTGGTGGAAGTTATTGTATTGTTCTGTAGCAGTGGCTGAAATTGTCGGAATGTTTAAGTCGTTATGTATGACATCATTTGTTACGTAGAACGGTGCGTCCACTATTTTGCGCAGCACTTTCGACTGAAAAGACTGTATTCTTTGGATACTTGATGGTTTAGCAGAGCCCCACAGTTCTATCCCGTATGTCCAGATTGGTTTTAGCAAAACTTTGTAAAGAGTTAGTTTGTTGGTTAATGATAATTTAGAGCGTCTGTCAAGTAATCTAGATAAAAGACCGTATCGTCTGTTGAGTTCTTTGCGTTTTTGTCGAATGTGGGTCCTCCAGGTCAGTCTTTTGTCCAAATGAATACCTAAATATCGAATTTCGTCGGAAGTCGGAATAGGAATATTATTAAAGTTAATGGGAGGAGGAAGGTTTATGGTTCAGGGTGAACACTACATGAGCACTCTTAGACTCATTCATCTTTATTTTCCACCTAGAAGCCCAAGCAGAAATTTCATCAAGGTGGTTTTGGACGGATATTGCCGCTTGTAAAGGATCCTCATCTGAACAAAGAACAGCTGTATCATCAGCAAAAGTAGCCAAAAGAGTCCCATTGTGCTGGGGAAGATCTGACATGTAAATGTTAAACAAACTGATGATCGGGTATAAACTTTAATATTTCAAGAGAATCTAAACGGTAAAGAAGTATTTTTTCGAATAATTTTGAGAATGAAGGAAGAAGGCTGATCGGGCGATAGGAATTTAAACAGTCTGAGGATTTATTTGGTTTTAGCACCATTATAACTTTTGAATATTTCCACAAGACTGGAAAATACGTGATTTTGAAAATGGAATTATAAATATTGGTTAAAAAAAGGATTGCTTTCCATGGTAAATTTTTAATAATGAAATTCGTAATTAAGTCAAACCCTGGAGCTTTATTGTTCGGCAAGCACTTAATAATATCACGAACTTCGTACGGATGAATTGCTTTTGGAGGTAATGTCATTGGTAAGGGCACGTTAAGGTGGGATTGAACAAGAGTTGTACATAGTCTGTCATTAATATCATCATGAGTTTTAAAAATCCCACTGAGATGGTTAGCAAACAATTGAGCTTTTTGTGCGTCTGATTTTGCCCAAGAACCGTCAGGATATCGAAGCGGATGAGAAACTTCGTGATGTTGGAGTATCCGTTTGGTCAAATCCCATAATGGTTTCTCACCAGTCGATGTACGTTTCAAGAAGTTATTAAAGTTTTCAGTTTTTGAACGTCTTATTTCCTCTTTAAGCTGACGTGTTAGTTTATTAAAATTATGTCTGTCCGATGGGTAACGAGTCTGTTGCCATAATTTTCTAGCTTTTCTTTTCAGGATAACAAGGTGACGAACGCCTGGAGGGAGATAATTTTGTTGGTGTCTGTCTGTCGTTTTATTGGGCAGATTAGAATCCCAGGCGGACTTTTGAATGGTTCGCGTTAGGTGATATACTGCATCGTCTAAATCGTCTGGTGTCCGTATATCATTATTAAGCGACAATGAATTTTCAATGCATAATCTAAAATTACACCAATCAATTTTTCCAGGCGTTAATGTTGGTCGCGGAGTTTTAATTAGCGGTTTAGAATCTAAAGTTAAAAGAAGGGGGGAGTGATCAGAAGATAAGTCAGTCAGGTCAGTGATGTTACAGTGGTGCAAATTAAATCCCTTAGTGACGAAGAAATCCAAGATGTCAGGCACCCTATTAACATCCGTAGGCCAATATGTCGGTGAGGGTGGAGATAGAAATTTACATCGCTTAGCAAGAATTGCATTGTGTAGGGCTCTGCCCCTGGTGTTGGTCATTCTGCTACCCCATACCTGGTTCTTGGCATTATAATCTCCACCACATAAAAATCTGTTACCCAAAGAATGTACAAGCGCTCAAACGTTTGAATAGACAAATTTCCACGAGAGGGGCAATATAGAGCTGCAATATTTAAATTGAAATTGAGTACATCAACCATTATTGATGTACACTGAAAATCCTCGAAGCCCTCAGAAGCATTAAAGTGGTGACTGATTGAACTCTTAATAAGAATGAGGGTACCTCTCTTGGCTGTATTTGAAGGATGGTCAGTCCTGTAGGTAATATAAGAAGGTAAATGAAACGGTTTACATTTTGTCAAGTGAGTCTCAGTTAGTAGGGCCACGTCTATGTCATTGTCGCTAAGAAAAATTTCGAGTTCGTTCTTACGGGATAGGACACCGTTGGCATTCCAAAGAATTACTTTTAGTCCTCTCATTTAATAAGCGTCGGAAGGACATGCTGCAGCAGCGATGTAAGTAACTTTATCAGGGGCGTAACAAGATTTTTAAATTCGTTTATAAACATGGTTTGTGAGTATGTTGGTTGCGTAGCAACCTGAACACAGTCAGTTAGTGATTGTGGCGGTGGCTCAAAATTACTTACTGATCGGTTTCTCTGGACGAAGGTTATGGCTTCTTCTTTTTCTTCTACTGAGCTCTGGTTCGTTTCCTGTCCTCCATAAAAATAGAGACGTCTTGCTGGGCCCTGCCTAAGTTTTTTCAATTGTTTGTGCACATTGCATCCTCTATAATTAGCTGGGTGAGCGTCTTCACAAAGCACACATTTAGGCGGTTGGTCTTGGGGTTTTTTGCAACTAGATGTAAGATGAGGTCCAGCGCACTTGACGCATCGTGGTTTTAAATTACAATACGTTTTGGTGTGGCCATAAGATTGACATCTTTTGCATTGAGCAATTTCATTTCTTTTTCTGGGTTCCTCAACTTTAATTTTTGTATGATACAAAAATTGTAGCGAGAAGATTTCAGAACTCTTATTGTTTTTCTCCAAATCAACAAAAAATAAGGGTAATGGGGTCTTTGTCTTTGGATGAAGGATATTATGGACACCAAATACACGATAGCCCAGGTCTTCTAATTCCGTTTTAATTAAATCACATCCTATAGTGTGATGTAAGTTTCTAATAACAACGCGAAAAGGTCGATCCTCAGGGAGCTGATATGTATGAAACTCCGCATTTTTTTCTTTGAGATACCTAGATATCCGCCTGTAACCATCAGAATTTTCAGTCATGATAACAACATTGTTCGCCCCGGATTTCAATGTAAATCCGTTAGATCCTACTTCTTTGGTAAGTTCGTCACAAAGCATTCTGAAGTTACTGACTGATTTTACATAAATCGGTGGGGGTTTCAGAGGTTCAGTTTTACTGGCTTCGTTAATAGTATTACCTTGTGGATCCACGTCAGTCGTTAAAACACTAAAGGGATTTAATGATTGGAAGCTAACCTGTTTGTTCTGAGCGGTGGTCACTGGTCACACACCTAATCGGTAAGAAAATCCCGACTAATCACCAAAAAGTAGACAATAACAATTTAATAACAAATATAAATAGTAAAATAGTGGAGGTACGGAGTACCCCTGAGTCATGATTATAATACATCTTAAACAATCGAAAGTGAGTAAAAATTTAAATTGATTTTCCTCCCTAACTTTTTACAATTGAACTGTAGGTCATATGAACGTTTTTGTTTCTCTTGAGTTCTAGTATTAGCTATCACAATATAATTTGGCCTTTAACATGATGGGTCCAAATTTTCTTTTTTTTCCTTCTTTTTTTTTTTATTTATTGCCTCCTCGAATCTTTGATGAGTCAATGAAGGTAGTATTGTTTCACATCATTTTAAAGCTAATTGAATGAAAAGTATTTTTTTTAGGTCTAGGAAAATCCAAACCTAACGATATAAGAGCAATAGCGGCTTGAAATTTTAGTTTTTTGGATGACGTTGTGCGATATTTACTTTTCTATTTTGAGGGTTTGACTTCTAAACCTTCTGGTAAATTTTCTTTTCTTTTATTTAGTATCACTTATTTTTTTTTCATGTATCATCAAGTAGATATACTTCAGTTTTTCTAATGAAAACCGTGGATAACAGCAAATATTTAATTTTCGTCCCTGTCGGTTGAGAATCAGTTTCAACATTCAAAATCTATGTGCCTAATGAACTTTTTACAATAGTTCCACTTTTTTCAAGTTTAGTTTCAACTTCCAGGTTTAGTATCTGCTCCTGCAATATGACCGGACATTTATGTGACAAATGTACACACACATATATATATATATATATATATATATATTATATATATATATATATATAATATATATGACAATTTTGCCGCATTTTCTTACTAGTCGAAGAGAGTGCTGCAAATAAAATGTTTATTGCTATCCATGTTTTTTATCAGAAAAAAGAACCATACAGATAAGAGAGTTCCTATATCAAACAAACAACACTTAGAAATCTGAGGTTTCATACTCACCTATCCTATTTGAATGAAATGAATGATAAAAAAATGTTCTCTATAAATGAACGTCGCCATTCCAAAATTCTGTCCTCTATCACCTTCAATTCGTGTACTACCAGAACATATTCTACGGTTGATATCGTTGCGAAACAACTGGAAAAATAGATGGTACCGCACCAGAGACAGAAATACTAAGAAAGTATTGAATGCTCTTACTGTACAGATTCGTAACCTTATTAGCGCACGGAAGACGACTATGTGGGAAGAAAAACTAAGAGCGGCGCATGGAGATCACCGAAAATTATGGACGATGACAAAGAGAGTGACTAGAAATTCAACTTCTTTCAGAATTCGCGAAGATAATAAATTATTGAGTTAAGAAGAACAGGCTAGAAAACTAGCTGAATACTTCGATACAGAAATAAGACAGGGGTTGCTAACTTACTCCTCCAAAAAGAAAAAGAAAGCAATTTCATGTTCGTGTCCTACAAACAATTAAAAGCGGTTCTTCGGCGAACGCACGGTAATAAGGCACCAGGATGTGACGGTATACAGAGTGTATTACTGAAACAACTTCCAAGAAAAGGATTAATGCACCTAGTTAACTTGTATAATTCCTGCTTACGGCTAAGATATTTCCCTAATGCATGGAGGAGTGCAGTACTATTCCCTCTCCTGAAAAATCTGGAAATGAGCCATCTCACTACCGTCCAGTTAGTTTATTACCACATATGGGAAAAGTTTTCGAGAAAACGATCCTTAATTACCTAAGGATGTTCTGCGATAAAAATGAGATAATCCCACCGGAACAAGCATGGTTTCAATCTCATTGAGCACAGAACATTGTTTGGTTAAACTGCACAATGAGGTGACCAGGAACTTAAACTCGAACAAGGCAACTGCTATGATAGCCCTCAACTGTTCCAAAGCTTTCAACTCGGTGACTCACGAAATCCTCTTCCAAAAACTGATTGAACTAGAGTGTCCGGAACAACTGTATTCGGTCATTAAATAGTTTTTGAGCAATCGCTACTTAGCTGTAAAAGTTGCGGAAGAGCTCTCCGTTCGGTACCACTTACATGTGGTGTTCCACAAGGAGCAGTGCTGTCTCCTATATTGTGTTCTCCATTTACACTTCTAACATCGTTGGAAGGAAGTACGAGAAATATTGCAGTCACGAGCAGCAGCTCCAATGCCAGTACGGCTCTCAAACAGTCCCAAAATGCCTGTCAAAAAATATCTTTAGAGCTAAAGTGGCTAAACATAGAAATTAATCCTGACAAAACAAAGGCTATTGTTTATTCGTTCCAGAAAGGTAAGAAAAAACTTCCTTCAGGATTTAATCTCAATAATTGCCAAATTAAACTGTCTAAAAATATTGTATGTCTTGGAATCACGTTCGACAGACACTTAAAATGTTCAGTCCACTTTTCTAAAAAAAATAAATCTGTAAGGCGAAAAATGTTTAGGCTTAACCATTTGATTTCATCTCCAAGTATATCTCTCCGACTAAAAGCGATGATATACAAAACAATTCTTCGTCCGTCACTGTTGTATTGAAGTTGGCTTACAATTTTTTCCACACGTTGCGAAATCAACACAAAAGAATGTTCAGGCATTTCAAAACGGCATTCTAAGAAGAATCGCAAAAGGAACGATATCCCAAAGAACAAAAACAAAGAAATTACATGAAGAGATAAAAATACCAACAATTAAAAAAATTATGAGTGAGAGGAATTTAATGTTTTTCGAATCAACGAAATTTGTAAATAACCCTATATTTAATCAACTGAAACCCCCAGGAATACCTCAGCGATGGCAGAAACTCAACAAATAAATAAATTAGTTTAAGTTTTAGTTGCAAAGCCGAAACAAACTACAAGGTGAGCCCCATCACCTGAATTATTATTCATAATGTTATTACTCTCCAGAAGTTACGTTAAAGAGTTGCAACTCCTTAAAATGCACGATTGCAGAAAAAGGAGGACTTACCAGCATTGTAGGAGCTTAGAAGAGAAAATAAGGGGCTAAGAAAAAAAAAAAAAATTGTGCAAAACTTGATTTACTATTTTCAGGGTACGACTTCTTCAAGGAAATTTTCTTTTCTTTCATTTTATACCCATAGACCATTTTGCCACATTTGCTTATTCGGCGAAGAAAGTGCCGCAAAGTAAATTGTGCACAAAATGTTTACGTATTAAGTGAAAGTAAAAATACTTGAAGCTTAATTTCATCTTGTGGATGTCTACTTGTTCTAGTAAGATAATTAACTTTATCACAAGGATTTTTTTTTTTTAATTTAGGATTTACAATCGAAAAGTGACATTGACACCGTTATGAAGTGTGCCTTTAAGTAATTAAGGCCGACGCTTGAAAATCGTTTAAGACTAACCTTTCTTGGGAAAATCCTCTTAAAGATGTTGGACACATTCAAATAGAAGTCATCAATCATGTCCTGCTATGAAAGCCGTTGTTGTATCTGTATGAATATCTGTGTCAAATTTCAAAATATATCTCCAGGATACCGAAAGCCATGCTTCATAACGTGTATTTTATTGTGTTATCTTAAAGGGTCGTGGCCTTCACACATTTAAGTTCAAACATGAGAGCTCCACCCCGATATTCAGCTCTGTCCTATTTATGTCATTTAAGGTATTATTTACTTTATTATTCACAATGTTACGAAACCTTATGCTTACAAGGAAGGTTTGCCTGTATAAAATCGAGCGTTTTATTCATTTTATTACTTCCACTTACCTATATATGAAATATATAGTAAGGGAAAGTATTGCGTCGTGAATATCTTCGAATTCTAGTTTTCAACAGAAATACACGTTTTAGGGTCCTCTGAATCCAAATGAAGTGAATCCAAGTCCCGCAAAAAGTGTGTGTGTGTGTAATAACTCCCGAGAAAAACCGAAAAGTCCTATGAAACCGAAATTTCATATTTAAGACAACTATACGCCCGATATGTTACAAAACGTTTTCATCAAAATCAGAAGAGCCACTTTATACCATGCATTTTGCACCTTTTTACGATTTTCTCAAAAACGGCTCGAAGGATTTTGATTAAACTCTATATCGATGTACAATTTGATGGGCTTAAATATGACCTAGGTTTTATTTTATTCTTTTAAAGTAACTTTAATTTTGTAGATTTTGATTTGTTTTATATGCTATAAGTTTTAAATTCATCAATTGAGTGATGAAAGTAGAAAATAAAGGAAGGGATGGTTCGAGCGGCGATTAATAAAAATAAAAGTAAACTATTTATTATCAACTTTTATTTAATTAAATATTTTATTTATTTATTGATTATTTATATATTTGGATATTAAAAGAAAAGTTTTTTACTATTTTCTTACCTTTTTTTTTTTTTTTTAATGCCAATCAAACCATCTCCTTCATATCCATTGCAGTGTTAACTATTCAATATCCAATTTACTATTAGAAAATTTTTCATTTGTTCAAAATTGATAGATTCGTTTGTTTAAAGATAATAAATGATTTCAATAATTGGATACTATTATTAAAACTGAATTATATATGAAAATATGAATGATTAATTATTTTTTTACTATTATTACCTCAGACTAATAAAAATGGTTTTAAATATTTCTGATAACCATATATGGAATATGTATATGTGCAGTGAGATTTTGTCCAGCGTACCATATTTTTCTTTGCTGAAATAGGCAAATCCCGAGTGTATCTCACATGATAGTCTGATAGGGAGAGAAAATGCTTTATTTATAAAACCCTGCTGCCCAACTGCATTGGGTTGCTTAATACACAGCATACTATAATTTCTTAGGAATATTTGTTTAAAAATATTTACAAGAATAAGAATAACACCAATTTAATAAAATAATATAATTACGTTCCCTTTGTTTTTGTTTTTTTCATTTATTGCATCAATGTATTATTAAACGGGCTTTGATAAAATGTAGAATTTATCTTGTGAAATAGTTTTACTAGACATTAATGCCAAATTTTTAAAATTTCTTCCTCTAAAGTATCTTTAAGTTTGTTTGGAAAAAGATAATCATCTTTTTTTATAGTTATTTTATTTTATTTACTAATTTCACATTCTAAAGATTGGTGATGCGGCTGACTGGAGGTGCTGGGATCTCCTGACATTGTGCCTCGGAATCCATTTCTGGATGCAGAGGTTCGATTCGGAGTTCCCAGGGGCAGTATGTAAATATTGTATATAGGTATGAATGTGGCCAAGATTATAATTATTTTTTTTTATTTAATTTTATTTGTATTTATTTATTTTTTTCATTTGTTATTGAGGTATTTTCTTTTTTGTTTGTTTTACTTTGTACATATGGAATGAATGACTTGTTTTATCTCTAATACTTATTGCCCGAGATAGTGGCAGATTGTTTTATTTCTCAATGAAGCAATATTATTTCTAAAAAAAGATTTTACATTCTGCTACATGAGGGTAATAGTAAAGACTTTATTCAAATAATATATTCAAAAATGATTAAATAAAAGAGATAAAAGAATGAAATTGTTTGCAATGTTAAAACAAAAATAAAGTTAAAAATAATAGAACATCAAAAATACACGCATATCTATTTGATTATAATAGTAACAATACTGTGTTAATTGATATATTAACTATATTACTAGTTTAGAACAGTGATAAAATGGAACTTCTTAGCATTCTAAAGTCATTCCTAAATCCAAAGAACAGAAGAATACAAAACTGATTTTAAAAGGCTAAATCACATTATTACCAAATATAGATTCTATCACGTGATCAACATGAATATATATAGCATCATGACTTGTTTTTAATACCCTCAATACTTGCGCTTGACCTGGTCGAACGTCCAAAACAAATTAGTTAAATAACCTAATAAATAATTGATATTACCTTAATCACATCATGTAAATTGATTCATAATTAAACCTTAAATCAACATTTTTATCCAAACAGGTTATTAATTAGCCTCGTTTTAAAAGACATTATCGAACTACTTACAAGGCAATGGACGAGCTTAAAGCCATTAAATTAGTGAAATTCACTTGATCAGAAATTTGACTTAACCAGGTATTTTATGTCTATATTTCGTACTAAATTCAGATTAAATTATGCCGATTAATTATTGATTGCATTCCTGAGCAATCTAAAAAAAAATGTGAAACTTTTTTAAATTATCGAGGCATATCATATTTTAACTTAAGCCTCATCTGATAAAGAGAAAAAAAAATCTGGTTCGCTCAACTTTAATTTAAATCCTTTGTTAAAATAAATTTAAGAATTTTGAAATTCATTTAGAGATATAAATTAAATTAAATTAAATAAATGGAACTTCAATAGAAACATGTGTTTTTATCAAATAATCTATTATATTATTGTCTACTGCAATCAGTTTGTTTTATCGGTTTTTCATCACTCTCTGTTAACTTTGTGTATATATATTTTCTCTGAAATCTTTATATTTCCAATGGTATATTATGCATCTATATTACTGTTTTTATGTTTAAAAACACAAAAATTGCATTAATTTTTTTTTTTTTTGCTTATTTCTTTTTTAGCAATGCTATCTGATGATATGGTAAATTTTATGAAACCTACAAAATTAAAGGTACTTTAGAAGAAGAAAATTTAGAATATTAGGATTTAAACCCTGTCAGACTTTTTCAACCAGAATGAAACCTACCTAAATCTCTTTAAATTTTACATTGATATAACAAGTTTAATCAAAATCGCCAAAGCCGTGTTTGAGGAAATCGTAAAAAAGGTGCAAAATGCTTGGTAAAAAGTGGCTCTTCTGATAAGCTGATTTTGATGAAAAGTTTGCTTTTACATCTTGGGAGAATAGTTGTCTTAAAGTTGTAATATCACTTTCATACGACATTATGTTATTGCGCTAGACTTACCACACAAGGGCATACATACACACACAGACTATTGATAGTTTCTTTCTTTTAGATGTGAAATTTGCAAAAGAAAAGACTGCGTCAACAAAACAAGAATACAAATCCATTGAAATAAAGGTGAACCGGACATGTTGCTCGGATGCATCGTGTGCGTAGTAACTAATACTAAATAGTGCATATAGGGGAGGGGGCTGTGGAGATAGTGAAGACTGGATATGGTGCCTAGAAATAGGAATCTATGGAATAATGTAACAAAAATCTTTTAGAGAAAACATAGATATTATTTTAGTTCAAATCGTTAAGAAGATGTTTTATTTCATTTACAGTGCGTTAAAAAGTAAATAGTGTACAATACAATACAAGAATGAAAAGAGTTAATTTTGTCATAATTTAAAAACCTGGCTTGAAATTGGGAGAAGCTTATTGTTCTGTAAAGGATGAAATGAGGCTACTACCATTAAAATTCGCAAAAGGTTCCGATTTCAACAAGAACCTCTTATTATATTCCAAAAGGTTTTAATAAATACATTTTTTTTTTTTTTTTATAATGTATATAGAATTTTTCTATTTCAATATATCAGTACACTTCTTATAGTGAAGAAAAATATATTGAAAGTCTATTTTTTCAATAATATAGGATTGATTACTGCATATGACATATTTTTATTAAAATGGTAGGTGTAATGTATATTAAGAATGGAAACTTTCTTTATATCTCCTTTATAAAAGGTTTAAATTACTATTAGAAAACACCGTATCAATTATAAAGTTAGATTAATAAAGAAGTTTATTATTAGTGTTGATTTGAAAATAGGCGACAATAGAAAGGAGTATTGCCCTGTGAGCTATGCAATAAAGTTTTTTTCCAAATCTTCTTTTAGAATGGTCCAACCGGTTTCAGTTTTTTTTAGAGTGGAGACGCATCACTGACCTTTAAAACACAAGTAATTTTTTTTTTCATTTCGTCGTCTTGAAGAAGAATGAGAATGAGACTGAGTCAAACTTCCATCCAAATTAGCTAATTTCTGCTTTTCTTGATTTTTTTCCTGAGCGTGGAAGTTCGAAGCAACATAAATAAAGATACATTTTTTTTTTCCTTTTTCGTGAATAATGTATAAAAATAATAATAAACAACTTCCTATGCGGGACATATTTAATGTAAAAGTGTCCGATTTGACTCCTAACTTGATTGATTCAACATTCAAATTGTCTGACTCATACACCTCTGGCGTAAAGTATGTTTTTTAAAATCTTCTTAAAAATTTATAATCCTTTTATAGGCATAAATAAAACTGGCTACGGTTATGATGCACCATTTGTACTATAATGAAGCTTTGTAAATTATTTACGAATTGAATATTTTTTCAATATATCATTATTCTTCCAGACGTTCTTCAGCTTAAAAAAGTAAAAAAATTATAGGACTAATAGGTAGAAACTATGGGTAGAAACTGGGAAATCTGCACGATTTCTGCCTTTACTACAATTTCTGGGTAACAATATTTCTTACAAATGTAGCTTAATGGAGATTACTAACTTCATCTATTAGTCAAAAGAAAATTATGTTTCACGAACCCATGATTTGACACATTTGATTTTAACCACTAAATTATTTAGGAAAGTAGTAATTGACTCTTTAAGCAAGGTTACATTTTATTTAGATAGTGATGGATTGGAATTAAGCTCTACAAAATTTTGTTTGTATATTTAATTCTCTATGCTTAATAATCACTAAAAAAAATTATTTATTTAATAATTTTACACATTGACGTTGTTCAAGGATCTTCAATGAAAAAAAGATAATTTAACAGTTAGAATTGCTATAAATTATAATTGGGAGGCTCCACTATTTTGGACCTCTATTTTGTTGGCATGTAAATGCCAGTCAGAGATAAAATGAGTCTCTAGTGATGAAAAGAGTGTTGCTAAGTGTATAATTGAAGTTACTGGCAATGACAGTCTACATCATTTTAATGTGTGAATAGAAAGTCAAGGAAGACTGAGCAGGGAGAATGATGGGCCAGGACAGCCACCACACAAGTAAGAGCTCAAGCAGCATGCAAGATATTCAAAATTATTATGAAAATCAAGCCAAACTGCCTTATCTGTATTTAATAAAAAATTGTATTGTCATGAACCAATTCAATATCCAATATTGTTAAAATAAGTCATAATATATTCAAACCCCTCTTTAAATATACTCCACTCATCAGTCATAAACTATCAATGATCCATGGGCAATATTGGTGGAAAACAAGTCTTAATGAATTCACAAAACAGATGTTAATGTAAGGAAAATTAAGAACTAGGCTAATTTTGTTAAACTATTTTTATTCAGAAATATTTCAAATTGTCTCAATGTGGACAATAATAATAGTGCTTTTAGAACAAATTCACATAAATAAAAGAATTTATAAAAAAAAACACAATATATAAATAAAATAAACATAATATTAACTAGTAGAATAAATCTTAAACACCCTAAACTTATGTACTAATGTATAAAGTATTCTCCTACAAGTAAAATTCCTAAGATTTCTCCCATAATGCAAAGATGTGTATTCGTCTAGTAATTTCTCCTTCAAATGATGTTATAAGCTGTCAATGAGTTCTCAAGCGGAACAGATATTTTTGTTCTTGATATAGTCAATAGATAGGGGTCGCTTACCAAGGTGATTTGGCTGGTAAATTAACTTGTAAATGTTTATTCCTAATTTCGAAGTGTATGTAAATTATCCTTTTTAAACAAAACTTTATAGATGAGTGGATTTTCCATATAACCATATGGAACGGAGAGGATTATTTAGATATTTAGTTAATTATTAAATATATCCCTTTCAGGGCTGAAGATTTTAAATTTTTCCTGATTTAAAGACTCTATTTCTTGTAGTTCTCGTGTTGTAAGATTTCGAAAATACTTCACTTTTAATTATCTGCTCCATATCTTCTAGATTTTTTTTTCACAAACTTTCATGATGAGCAAGGACGTGAACTAGCAATGTCTGGTCTTTAGTCTTCGAGATATGATCTTGCTCATGGGCACGTGTCAAAACCATCAAGTTGAAAATCGTGGGCACACTTCGCGCGTGTATTGTTGAAACACGTCGCGACAAATGTTGAAATGGTGTCTTTACAGTACACCTATGTTTTAATTTATATTCATGTATATTTATTTTATATTTTAGGCCTTTGGATTTATTTAAATGATTTAAAAACCAACGGAAATTCACAATTCTAAATGCATTTCGTGAAATTAGGAAGCAATTGTTTTCTATAAATAAAAATTAGCTTTTTCTTTGTATTATATATATATATATATATATATATATATATATATATATATATATATATATATATTATAATAATAATAAAACCTGAATAAAAAATATGAACCATAATAACTAATGGATTATTGACGTTAGAAAAAAGATTAACGTATACAATAAAGACAATAAAATACACACTAATATTATTATAATTACTCTTATCATATATAATTTCGTAAAGAAACAATTAGCATAATTTTTATTCGTTTTAAAGGTTTTTTTATCGAAGTACATTTTGAAGCTATTAAATCTAAATGACTGCACACTTATAAATTATATGACCATATCAAAATATATGACAATATAAAGACTTCACAGTTGCTGGGTGAGGCAAAGATAAATACTGATGAAGCTTTCAAATTTTTCAGTAAATTTAGTTTTAATTTACATTATTCAATATATTTTTTTAAGTTCAGAAGATTTCTGACCTCAAGTATTTAGTGTTTTGTGATGGAGTATATGAAATTGAATGGTGTGCTTATTTCGATTGTATTTAAAAGTTTCTGTTTTTATTAATAGATATTTCCCATTAGTTTATTAGATTTTTATTTCAATAAATAAAAAGGTAAGTTAAACCGACTCCAACTTTTTTTTTTTTTTTAACGTAGAGGAAGTACAGAATTCGGCAAAATATAATAAAAGTGTTGGAAAAAATATAAACCGAAATTGCTTAACATATTTATTTATAAGAATTTAAACAGCATTCGTTATTTGCAATAATCAAATAAGACCTCTTCCGAAAGCTGAGCCATCTGAAAGGTAAGTTAAATCAACGAATCTCTAGGCCACCACATCGAAAGCCGTTGGAATGGGTCTGTCTGTCTTTCGTGGATATATTAATAGTATTCTGTAGCAGAATTTAAAACAGAGAACATGTGAGTACATAGCAGATAGCGATTTTGGTGTTCAAGTGATCGCATGTCAAATAGCCTGGGAATAGTACAGATCGTTTTTTTCTTAAGCCCAACGTAGGTCCTCCATGTCAGGCTTTTGTCTAGATAAAGTCCTGGATATCGTGCTTCTTCTGAAATGGGTAATGGTATATCGTTGAAACGTACTTCTGTACATGTACTTTGTTTCATTTATTGTCACTTTCTTTTGTAACCTCCAACTGTCCCATCACAAAACCTCGAAGTTTAAATCAACCCCAACAAATTCATCAATCACGTTTATCCTTCGTCGCAAACCTATGACCTCCTGTTCCACTGAATCCTTTTGTAACATCCATCTGTATCCAGGGTAGCTTCTTCACAAGACTTTATCGAGCCAATTGTAACTTTGTTCACATTTACTTGTTGTATTTTTTTTTATACAGTTGTAAATATCATTAAATAAATTTTAAAAAAAAATGTGTCTATTTAAAATTGAAACAAAACACGTAAAACTTAGCGTTTCATCAAAATTATATTTTATCGTTGATTAAACGTTTTCCATATTGCTTTATTTGGTTAGATCTGGATAAAATATTAACCAACACACAATGTTTATTAGATTCTCATAAGAACCTGCATAATAACATTAAATTATTATTTAAACTTTTTTAAAATATTAAGTTATGCTCAATAAATGAAATTAGCTGTTCAATGATAATCTGACTGTAAGTGGTCCGCATACCACCAAAACGCTGCCCACTCAATTGTTTCACTTGTTTGACAAATAATGTCGATACCTACTCAGCCGATATATCTCCGCCCACTTGATTCGCAATCGGAACGAAAAAATGCAACTAACCTGTAATCAGTCGTCTCTGATGGCATGTCACCTTGACATGATGTTAATCAATTGTGTTAATCTGACATTCCAGGCGTTGAAACGATGATAGCGACATGGGAGAAAGGTGTCTGGGACATTTTTCACTTTCAGTTTATGTACATCAGAGCATATCGTTCTCAATATAAGTTCCTGTTGAAAAATAATATATTTTTATCATTAAAAGGGAATGTGGTAGGTGAGGAGCTGCTGTAAGTCAAATCGACGGAGGGCGAAAGTAAATGATGACCGGATGTGTGGATTGGACTTCCATTTTCGGTCTTGGATTTGATTTGTCCGCTTAAGGGCAATGAATCAGGCAAAAAGAAAGCCAAAACACAGTTTTTTCTACTTCACTCTAATGTAATGGTACGTAATATTAACATCATATGTTTCTGTTGTCTTGAAGAAAAAATCATTTATCTTTTTATTTTATTTTTTAAGACAAGAATTCCTAACACAACAGTCCGGATAAAACACCTTCACGTTTCTATACTAACGGTAGTGCAAGTAGCCTTGATCACCCTGAACCGTCAGGCTTCCCTCTAATCAAAGATAACCACTTCATTGAGGGTGAGCTTCAAAAAGGTGTCACGACTCTCTTATAATAGATTTACGGTGCTATGATCATAGAATAAATAATTACTCGGCTATAGCCAGATTCGAACCCGGTCCCTTGAGTTGATTACCACAGTGCCTTAACCAATGAGTCGAACATCTCCCAAAACAAGACAAAAATTATAAGGTCTAAAATAAATGGAATATTTAGGTCGCGGTGTAAGGTATGGTTGGATACATAATAAGGGGCATTAACTATAGTTCGAAGGACTTTGGATTGGAAGGATTGGATGTGTTTGATGTTAGAATGTTTAGCTGTCCCCCACAGTTCAAGTCCGTACGTCCATATAGGTTTCAGTACTGTCTTGTATATTAGTAATTTGTTGTCAACTGTAAGATGAGATTTTCTGTTTAGTAATCTGTATAACTGGCCGAATCTGCGGTTGAGTTCTTTTCTTTTAAGTTAGGTATGTGGGTTCCACGTCAGTCTTTCGTCTAGTAAAAAGCCGAGATACCGAACTGTGTCTGAGGAAGGAAGCGGTATGGAATTGAAATTAATCGTTGGACACGATTTGCGTCGAAGGGTGAATGTGCATTTGCTTTCGTTCACCTTAATGCGCCAAGCATTACACCAGTCTTCGACAAGGGAAAGGTGCTTTTGGAGATTTAGCGATGCTGCTTCAGGATCGGAATTGGATGAAAAAATGGCGGTGTCATCAGCAAATGTTGCCAGAAAGGTATCGGTATCGGTAGGGATATCGGCGTGGTAGAGGATGGGTCCCAAAACGCTGCCTTGAGGAACACCGGCCTCACCAATATAATGTTTGGAAAATTCTGAACCACAGCGAAATTAACCCTTCTAATTGTAATAACAAATTTAGGTAAAATTGCAGTTCCTTGTATTTTGTAAAATCAACTAATCAATTCAATTCCTCATTTTTATAAAATATATTTTTTAGTTCGTTAGTTTTTAAAAAAAGAGTAAATTAATAGCAGAATAGAAAATAACTCTTTTACACCCATGGAGTGCATAATCATGGATTTATCAGCATGTATTGTGATGCATCATAGTTTTTTATTTATGTTACGGCAATCTCCGATGAAGTTTGAAAATTCAAATGGATGTTTTTACAAACTTTTATTCTCAATCAACCATTGCACATTCCAAGTTGTTTTATATTACAGTTATGTAGATATGCAACAAAATTTTAAAAGTCCTTTGTTTTAATTTAATTAAAGGAATAGTACTGAGAATAATACACATACAACATGCACGTATTAGAAAACTCAGAATTTAGAAATTGCTTCAATTTTTAATCACATGGTTGATCGCTATGATGATATATGATTAAAATGTGTATGATATGAAATAACCAGAAACTAACTTATTTAGATGTTTGATTTTTTTTAGTGCCATATTGGTTGGTGATTAAAAAATGGGGCCGGAGAATGAAGGACCTTGCCCTGGAATATCTTCTCCATGATGCCTCTCTCTGATGCAACCTACTGGAGCATCCCTATATCTGCCGTAAGCTTAAAACGTTTACCAAACGGAGGTCGTATTAGCCCCCTAGGGTACAATGTGAGGCTTTAAAGTTCAAACCCTGTTGGAAAATTAACGATTTCTTACATAATGATCATGCTTGCTTATTTAATATATATTTTTTTCTCTAATTTATTTATTCGGATTTACAATTTGTCTCAATGGACAATAATAATATTGCTACAAAATCACATTCATACAATATAAACAAAATGAAAGTCAAATTACATAAAATAAATAAAGGTATAAAATAACAAAATTTATAAGTTTTTTTAATATTTTTTTTCTTTATTTATTGAGATTTATTACAATTTGTTTCATTATGAGCAGTAGTAATAGTGATGTGATACACATTCATACAATATATACAGAAAATAATGATAAAGTCAAATTACATAAAATCGGAAATGAATAAATTCAAATATATACAAAACAATAACAATTAATAAAACAAAAAAGAGAAAACAAACAAATCAAAACAACAACCTGTATTAGAGATAAATAAAAGTCGGAAAATAAATAAATATCATACAAACAAATTTAACTATATACAATATATACAATCTGCTAAGGGGACCTCAGACTGGGCCTCTCCCTCCACAATTAGAGGGAGAAGCCGAATCCAAGAGATCCCAGAGCCTCTCTCTAAGCCGCATCACTGCTGTAAGTCAGTGGAGGCTGAGTTATAAGTATTTTATATAATTAATTAGTATATTATTATAGTTAAATATTCATTGTTATTATTGTTTTTGTTTTTTTAAATTAAGTTGGTATGTGGTACATTATATATTGGCATACAAGTTAAATATTATTATTATTTCTGTTAGTTACATGTTGTATGAATGAGATCCTGTAGCACTATTATTATTGTCTATTATGACAAATTGTAATATATAAGAATAAATATAAAAAAAAACAACAAAAAATAAATAAAAAATAAAAAACGTTACATGTTGTATTGTATTATTGTTTGTAATATATTACATGTAATTTGGCTAAGGTCTGTTGGTGGATGCTGCTGTAACATAACATAAAAAATAAAATTAAAATAAATAGGTTACCAACTGAACTAGTAAACATTGGTATTGAAACTCATTGAATAATATTTAATACAGTGTTTACCAATTCTTTCCAAATTGCTCGTTCTAACTGTAAAGAGTGAAAAAATTTAGAAAACTAATCATTGGAAAATTTAACAAATAACTAAGGAATTTTCTGTATTTAATTTTTTTCTTTATTTTCACTATGCTATGCTATATATATATATATATGTATATATATATATATATATATATATATATATATATATATATATATATATATATATTACTCAAAACACTGTTTTTTATAACTTATTTTATTTTTTATTCTGTCAGACTTATTTTAATACATTACTCCAGTGATGCGTCACTAGCAAGAATTTAGGGGGTCTCAATTATTTCCTCCACTCTCAGATTTTTTAAACTTTCTTCATAATTTCGGGAACTATTTAACCAACTAATTAAAACTCCGTAAAATTCGCAATAAATATCACTCCGATTCGAGTTACTTTGTATTAACATAGTTTCGACACTTTTTGAAGCTTTCCGCGTCTCCAATGCCCTCGAACCCTTTTACCCTGTTTTAGGACATTCTCATAAGAAAAACAGTCGATGAAAACGGAACAGGATTTGCGAAAATATAGCGCATTAAATAATTTTCACATGTATTTATTTATATTTCTTTCAATATTCAATATCAAAGTCGCGACTCAGTATTTGGGGATGAATAATTTTCATTACATTTAATTAGATCATTTTTATTTGAGCAGGGGCATTAGGAAACAATATTATATTTATTTTATTGTTAAATTAAATATAATTATCAAAATTTACAACATTTTTAGAAAAATATATCTAGTAAATGTGATATATATTTTTTAAAAAAATACAATCTTGTTGATTTTACACGGTGACACTGGGTATTTTTATAGGTTTTTTTTAAAAATTATAATTGTTATTGACCTACATTCAACTTTTTATCTTGGGTAATGATGATGAATGTTCACATTCATACAAAAAGATGAATACAAGTAATCTTCAAATACATGAATAAGAATGAAATAAAAAGATAAAGAAAATAGTTTTAAGAAGAAATATAATGAATTAATTTATAAAAGTGATCTTTGCTCTTTCTTGCAAATAGCTGTTGTTTAACCTTGCATAGCTTCAAGACTTCTTAATCTAGTACAAAGTTCATAATCGCAGGTAGGATGAGTCAGTCCCATTTACCATTCCTGGTATGTATGTTACTGTCTTATTTCTGGTGCGTCCACATATATATGTACTTTTTTATTATTATTTATTTTATTTTATTTTTTACAATCAAAACAGTTTGGAAGTCGCGTTGTAACTAAGTTTAGACGATTTTATTTTCGGTCTAAGCATGAGCATGTTTAATAGATTGCTAACGTGCAAAGCTTCCTATTGAAACACACCTAGTATTGATATTTATTTCGAAATAGTAATATGCAAGTTACATTTTTTTTTTCTTTTAGGTTATGTTTATTGTTCTAACTTTTTTTTCTTGTTTTTTTTTTTCTCTTCTTGATACGTACTTGTGGTTTCATCTGTTTTTTCAATTAACGAAGCTGACATGAAAATTCAAGTAAAAAATTGTTGAATGTGGCATTATTAAAATAGTATTTTTTATTTATTTTTCTAAATATGCTAGTTAAGGATAATAAAGTATTTGAAAAGCTATGAAAACAACAAACCCGCATTTGGTCCAAGGATTTATTAATGGGAGTCATTCGGAGGGGACGTAAAAAGGTGATCCCGAGCCTGTACGATATCGTACTATTCTAATTAAATCTGGGCAGGCAAAATTTAGGACTCCCACTGTAGCATCGTCCGATTAGCCACAGTATAAAGTGACGTTAAATAAATACTTTAGTCGTTAAAGCATAACAATATTTTTTAATTATATACACTTATCGATTTTAAATTAAATCGTTTAATATAGTGTTTTGAGCTTTAAGTATGAATATAGGATCGTTAAAAAAAAATATTATTCTGTATTTATTATTAGCTAATATTATGTGGTATTTATCAGCAGCTGATTTAGTTTACTCGTTTAATATGCATATTAGAAATCGCCCTGCTGTGTGGAAATTCAATGACATCAATATTTTAGAAAACGGCAATCAGGCGACATAGATTAAAACAATAAATAACAGTTTCATGAATGACAACGCTTACAAAATCTATTCAAATGTATTAGTGATTATTTTTATCACTGACCACTTAATATTATTTTCCATTTGCAATAAATTTACAAAATATATTGCGACCCGCGCAGTTCCTTATAGTTACTCAATCGACTTCGCCATGAAGCAGCCGATTATTCTCTGAAACCATTAAAAGAAAACTCGATATACTTCTACATCTGATCTATTACAATATAAAATAAACCAAGAGTCCGCTTTCTGCCCCGAGGGGGATCCACCTACGCAAGGATCGTTACGACACAGTGAAATTCAAAATGGAATTATTGGTGTTCTTCCTGCATTGTGGTGCTGATACCGAAGGTCTCGCCATGCTAATTGGTCCCCGAATGAATCAGCCGCCGTTGTAGAAAGTAGGCGCTGCAGAAAATTTAAGGCTTACCAAATCTTGAGCAAGCGGAGGCAAGAGATGCAAAGCGACCCGATATAATTACAGCCTGCCCTTCCTCGGCCTCTTAATGAAGCAACCGCGGGTGAGGTCCATTATTCAAGTCCTTCAAGAATGGTTCGGCTTAAGCGATCGAGCAATTAAACAGTCATAAATATTATATCATTCGTCTCTTGGAACAATTTAGCCTCTATTCACATTAAAATACAATCGATCCCGCTATTTACTGAGATAATTGTTCACTTAAGCCTGGAAATGCCCAGCTGCAATGATGGATATATCCTAGGCTTGCATTGTTATCCATTCAACTTTACTTGTTTACTATCACATACATATGAATGGAGTACAGAGTAAGGGAATGCAATGCAATCACTTTATGCATCAAGTTTATGCATACGCCTTAGTGTCGTCTCATTCAAAATGACAATTGTAAGTCGTGCAAACCAATCTGTTTTTGCGTGTGTATGGTAAATCTAGCTTAAATATAATCATTTTTATAAGTATAAACCACTAATGTTACTGCAGCTTTTCACCGATAACGATTTCCCGGAAAATCCACTTGCTTTTGACTATTTATTTATTTTTTTTCGAAAAAGACTCTAATTATGTTGATCAAAATTCGTCATATCAATGCAAAATTAATGTTCCATAGTATCAGATAAGTCTGTTCTAATTGAATGACCTAGCAAGACTTAAATAACTAATTTTTAATTTAATTTTCTTCGTATATCATCATCATCGTCACGATCTATCCTTGCCTACCACGTCATGCAATGTAAGGTGTCTTTTTTGTAGAGACTAGAGCATAGAGCTCTTCGATTTTAAACTAGCTCATTTCTCTTTCCGCGAAGGCTTGCCTTACTCCATCCTCTCAGGTGTATCGGAGTCTTCCTCTACTTCTTCGTCCGTCCATTTTAGCCTCGTAGTCATCTAAGCTAGACTAGTAATTGTGGACTTGCTCTGTCCTAGTTTTTCTTTCGATTTTTCGGAGGAACCACATATCTGAAGATTGAATTTTGCTTCTTTCGTTGGAGGTTATTGACTACGACTTTGAGGAGTAGATCAATATTTCTTTCTATAACTACTTTAAAGTTGATTTATTTTTAAAAATTACCATTTCTACAGATTAATAGTTAAAAACAATTAAAACTATCAACTATCCAATAACTTGATAATCAATTTGAAATATTCTTCCAGGGTTTTTTTTTTTTTTTTTTCGGAAGTTAGAATAACATAGATGTAGAATGTACCAATAGGAAAGCTTGGTTAGAACTATCCTAAAGTAATCAGTAATAATTATAATATGATCAGGACACGTCTCAGAACCAGATATTGGCGCCTTAACTTGTTGACCAAAAGCGAAGAATCACCTGAATGAAAACCTTGTAAGTGACTTTTAGAGTAAGACTTGCTTGAAACCATTTTGCCTCGTTACTGGAGGAAAATGAAGGTATAGAGAAATTAGGCTTACTGTGTATAGAAAAATCGACAATGAGAAACCCGTCACAGTACTATGAAATTTATTAGAAACATTGTTTTTTTTTCAGCTCATTTGACTTTTGCGTCATATGCCTGCTGATTTTATTATTACACTCATCAATTTTTTTAAAATTATTTATATAGGCCTTCTAAGAATTACGTAATTTCATCAATTAAATTTTATTTTTTTGTTTTTCCTTCTTACATTAACTACCAATAAGAGTCATCCTATTCTTACTCTCTCTTATTCCTACTCTTTATCCTATTTTTACTACATTTTTTCCTTTCATATCTTTTAATTTGGCAGTTAATTTAGTTTCTTTCTAAATATCAACTATCTGTTACTTTAGCACGGCCCTTTTGGAATTGACCAGTCCATATTTAATTTTCTTATTATTTATTTTTGCAAAGATTGTGAGCTTGTCTGTTTGGATTCATTCCATTCTGTTGAGAAGGACGTAAACGGCTATTCTCCTTTTTTCGATTGTAAAGTTTTTCATTCTCTGCAGTTGTAAAGTTTTTTCTTTATTGTCTAGTATTGTTCTGTGTATAAAATATTTTTATTCGTATTCTTTATTTTTGTTATTTAGAAGTTTCTACTTGGCGTTTCTTTAACCTAAGCTTTTGGATGAGTTCTTTTCGTAATATCATTTCTTAGGTCCATTCTTCCTGTAGTCCATGACCCATGTTAGACTTCTCCACTTCGTCATTCCAGTCTTCTTCTTCTTATTCCCTTAATTTTCCACAGATAGACTTCCTTGTGCATCATTCCTTCAGCATTCTTTCAAATGTCCATACCACTTCAGACGTTTTTCGATTTCTTCCAGAATGGTTGTTTTTCTAGGGTGGTCGAATTTCTTACCTTGTCCATTCTGGATATTCCCGCAGCACGCCTCCCGTATTTCATGACTAAGAGTTTTTTCCTGAGTTTACTTTTTAAAGTCCATATTTCATAATGCTCAATAATATTCTATTGTGTGAGTGTATATATATATATATAAATATATATATATATATATATATATAAACTATTTATTTTATTTATTTTTGGGGGGAGAGGAAGGGAGGAGGAGAGGGCAGATAAAATATCGGTTCTAAAATATTGAGTTGAGCATTGATATAGTTGTTTACCATCTGATTTTTTAAAACTTATTTCCTCATCACATGCACTATCTATTTCAATTATTTTTATCCTAATTATTTTTAGAATCACTCCTGAGTTCAGTTCTATATCCTCATTACTGTATGCCATGTATTTCGTTTTCTCAACATTAATAACTAGTCCCCATTACTAATATTTCTCATTTAATATTCTGAACGTATATCCGCCATCTTCTATGTTCTGTACAATGACCTGGTCATCTGCGAAAGATAATCAATATAGATATTTCATCTGGATTTAGAATTCAATAGTTTATATTATAGAATATTATTTTTGTGTTGGTCTTTTAATTCACATTTCTTTATACTTATCTTTGTTTTTGTTATTATCTTTTATTAATTGTTCAATAAATTAATGAGTAAATCATTTTCCCTAATGTTTAGAGTAATAATAACTACTTTATGACAATATTTTTTTCTTAAAATTAAACAACGCCAATAAGATAACCTAATTTTTTGACCGAACTAAATATTAATAGCTAAATATGAAATAATGCGATTTGTTGAACCAATTCGTTGAAGGTTTTCCCATTAATGGTGACTGTTTTTAATAGCCGTTTCGTTTGAAAATATACGGTTCGGTGCTTTCAGCGATTAGACGTCTCAATAATGATTGACATTTCACCGAGACCATGTCTGAATTCGGAAAGAATTCTTGTCATTCGAAAAACGTTTCAAGGACTTTCTTGGAAATGCTGAAGCACCGTAGCAAGGTATACACAAATCGCAGGGATACTTTAGGAACAGGATTTTTTCATGTACCTCTCTGTTGAACCTTGAAAGCAGTATATTTAATTTGTGAATTAAATGAAAAAGATTATATGACTGAGGAAATCGACTATGTGTTGTTTGAACCCGCCAGAAACTTTATTTTTTAAAATTAGGTATGTAGGCTTAATTTTTGTTTCTATAACTATATGATCAATAGAAAAACCGTGTTTCCTTTGCATGAACAGTTCGTTTGATATTTTCAGAAATAAGTTGAAGAACTTAAAAATTCTTTTTTTTTTTTATTTATTTATTTTTTTTTTTTTCAGAAAACTTATTCTTATGTGAAACGAAGGATCAGCAAACAAATATTTTTTTTTTGCTGCGCGAAGCCCGTGTAGCTCCTGGGCCGCGTGGTATTCTCCTGGGAGAATATACTCCCAATTCTCGATGAGATTTTACACGGTAGGGTCATCACTCCCTACGCTTATTTTATTGAGTGGCCACCATTTAGGCTGTGAGTGAATCCCCATTTAATTATACTCTCATTAAAGACCCGCTGGGACTGGGATTCGAACTCACAACCTTTAGCATGACAGACTAGCGCGCTACCCCCTCAGCCACGGGCTCCCCACTATATAAAAAATAATTATGTTTACAAAAATAACTCGTGCATACAGTATATTTTAGGATTAAGTAACCTAATATGAATTAACAAGTAAAAAATCCTATAAAGGTATTCAGGATAACCTTTTACTTAAGAGATATACACGTTTTAATATTTTAACTGTTGTGAATTATTTAGGTTATGAAAAATAAATTAATATAAGTTCCACTAAAAATTAATGCTCATATACATGTTCAAAGTGATTACTTTTGAGCTTTGTATAGGCTCAGTCAGCATCTTTCTTCCATTGCTGCAACAATGACCTGCATTGGGAAGGTTATAGTGGTTTTCGAAAAGTTCCAATTATCTTTCTTCGTAAAGAATAATGATCATTGACTGGACTTGCATAGAATTTTTATTTTATGTCATATGACATATAACGTCATTTTTAAGCTAACATTAATTCATTTTTATCACTTTGTTGTATATTTTTTTGTATTCCCAAAAGTTAAGTTGAATTAGGCAGACTTATTTTATCTTTAATATTGTATTTAGTTATTTCAACTAGCAAAAACCTATACTCAACCACAAGTCCCATGGGGCTTTAAAAAAAAAAAAAAATATTTATTTTATAATTAAAAAAACTTGAAATCCCTGAAAAGATAGTGTAAGTTCTGAAAGGCCTGTACTGTTGCATTATTTGTTATTGCAATTTTTTATTTGTTACTTGTTTGTTGTACAATAAAGGAGATGAAAAAAAATATATTTATTTTACATTTTAATAATTTTTATATTTTCTGTAATGTATACGAATAAAGATGCCATTGTGCATCTTTTTATCTCTCTCTTTAGATTTAGATAAAAGGAATATTATGCATTAGTATGTATTTACTAAGGTAGTTATTAATGTTTTTAATATATTATTTTAATAATGTTTTTGGCAGGTTCTAATTTTTATTTTTGTTTACATGAATTATTTTTATTTATTTTATATCTACCTATTTTTTTTCGAGACCGTGATAGGTAGTATTTTAAAAATCCACTGTTACTAGTAGTTTTTGATGCTTTAAGTACCCAAGCCTTCTAGATCACTGTACCTTACCATATATCTTTCTCCCCGGTCAGGAATAAATCTCGGTCCGCATTTGTCAGGGTTGGCGACCTCCTTCCTAATGGCCTCATGAAAAGAAATTTATGGCTTAGGAATCGAACATGTGTTGTTTAAACCAACTAGAAACATTTTTTTTTTAAATTCAATAAATAGATTGGTTTAGAATTATGTTTTAGATCGGAATACAAATATTTTTATATATATAGATTCACACCCATACATGTATTAAAAAATTTTTAAAATTTAAAATTTGAACACTGTTTTCGAGCTATGGGGATCTACTAAACCATCGAACTCATCTCGTATCCAATCCTTACAATGCAAAATCTTCGTAAGATCTTCAATGCTCCTTACTTTGTCACGAATAAACTTATCCATAAAGACCTTAATGTTCCATATGTTTACTGATTTAGCCCGAACCAGGTATCATTCATCCCATGAAAAACTCCATTCCCACTCTAATCCACTGGTTTCCATTCTGTCTCCTCTTCAATTCCTGATAACCCTCCGAGGCGTCTGAAAATAAGATGGCCCCGAGACCTTCTAGCTTAGAATATTTTTAAAGTGCTGCCAATGGGTGGTGTTTCTACATGTATTTCGTGTCAGTTTACCATATTCTTCTTCTTCTGGCACTACAGACCGAAGTGGTCCTTGGCCTGCCTCAGCATAGTCTGCCACAGTCCTCTATCCTCCACCATACGGATGCCCTCGCGCCGCATATCCTCCAGGACCTTGTTTACCATATGTCCATCACATTTACTTGATGTATTTTTATACAGTTGTAAATATCAATAAATATGTTTAAATAAAATTTAAGAAAATAATATTTGCAAAACGGACGTTTTTCTTGGCACATGTTTATAAAAATGATGTGCGAAACATTCAACATGATAAATATAGTGCACTTTTTACACTGATTTTTAATAATATTTGACATTTAATTACTGCTTACTATTAAAGTCAAATTTTAAATACTTGTTTTGATGAATATCTAAACAGTGGCTACTTCTATACTACCCAAAATGTGTTTATAATGTGGGGAAATATTTATCCTTTCTCCTCCATAAGCGAATTCCTATCACAATTTATATCTATACATATCTTACCACTTATTACAATAAGAGACGGTCAATTATTTTTCATAAACAGATGTTGAAATTTTACTTTTTCCTGTTTTAGCCTTCCAGCTGACACGAATGTAACCACACAACTAAGCTTATTTTCATTTAATTATATTGCCCTGAGAAAAATTAAGAAGTATATATAACCTTGTTTTTGATGTTCGCGTTGCAATTTCGCTAGCAGTGGTTTTTTAAAACACGAACAAAGAAAATTCAAGGACTACTTCAATGTGGGCGCTTTTACTCGAATCTCCACCAACGCCCATTGAATTATACTTTTTGTGTATTTCCGTCATAAGGATACCGTTATATCTACTGCTACTGGCAGTTTTAGTTAAAATTTATATGATATTGAATCTTGTAATATTCTGCTCATCCAAAGATTTGAATGATAATGAATAAATAAGGTTTTACTAAAAACATTAATTTTTATTATAATTGAAACTTGTTTGAGTGAATAAATGTATTCGTAGATTCTTTTTTAAATAACAGAAAAGAATTGGTTGTGAAAACAATGTGGAATTGATTAATTAGAGGAGAAAGAAATGAAACAATGTATATAAAAAATAAAAAATATTAATTCAATTGTTATTTGATATAGTTTTGAAATTATTACATTCTAAATAAAGATAAAGAAAAATATTTTTTTAATATCAAGTGTTGTTAAAAGTGAAGGGATACCTTGCTTTCATCCAGTAGGTGATAACAAGCTGACAGGGCTGTAATAGTTTTTTTTTTTTTTAATGTGACTAAATGTATTTTTTATATAAGTGCAGTATGAAAGAATATTAAAGGTATGTAAAATGCCTTATAACAATGTAAAAACTAATGTTGATCTTTTGATTTTAAAATAAATTATGTTGATAGATCCCTTGAAAACGGCAAAGGCTGAAACGTAAGGAGAAGGAAAAGAATAAATAAAGAAGTGCTGAGTGAGAATGGATCATTTTTTTTTAAAAAGAACCTAGCAATAAATAAAGCATATTTGTTCGATTTAATTTCCCCCTTTTCCTCCACTAATACAAATTCATTGACTGCAATTCCTTACGGTTTCACCTGTAAGATTTAATAGCGATAGTGAGCCGCGTGGCTTCTTGATCGTAACCAGCCTGTTACGAATCGGTTCTAATGTGAATGGCTACCTTAAGTGGAGGTACTTACCATTTACCGACCTGTTCGTTACGAGTGGCCTACTGTTTACAAATACCGAATGAATTAAACAAAGTCAAATAAGTCAATTTCCTCTGAATTATTGTATTAATATGTAACAAAATATATTTATTATTAAAAGGAATTAGTCCTGGTGGCGGTCGGTGAATGAAACAATTGAGTAGTTTCAACAGTTTGTTTTTGCCAACGTTTCGACCCCATTGTGGGTCATCATCAGGGCTTTTTTGAGCTAGTTGAGTCTTGATGATGAACCACAATGGGGGCCCGAAACGTTGGCAAAAAAATACTGTTGTAAACTACTCAATTGTTTATTCACCGACCGCCACCCGGACTAATTCCTTTTAGTGATTCCCAATGGTCAACTAATTATATCCATTATATTTATTGATGTTTTTAGTTACATTATTGACAGTTTGATCATGTAACTATTACATTTGACATGTTATTTATTTATTCAATTTTTAACATGGATCTCTTAAATCTGAAACAAGGTATCTCTAATAAATTAAATCAATAAACCTTAAACCATATATAAACTAGAAATGGTCCCAGTCCGACGAAACAGTTTTTAGGTTTTGTAGAAACCCAAATAAACCTTTTGATTTTTCAATTGTTTGGTACAAACACTGATTATCTTTTAGGCAAGGGATTCTGTTTGACTATCGTTTACAGAAGAAAAAAAGGGCAGGCAAAATACCTTTGATGCGCATTGGTGATTTTGGCTTTATTCTTTATTCAGCAATAAATTACTTACACAATAATAATAAATATATCCCAATGTGGTGTATGTGGTACAGAAGCCTCTACTTACTGGCTTACAAGAGGTCACTTTTTTTCCGAAACGGGATTTGTCTTGTCCATACAGGATTTATTTTTGCGATTAACGAGTATAAGAAATGTATGTAAAGAAGATGTCGTCTTTGCAAATCGGTCCAGAATCAGGCATTGACAGGGGAAAAATACCTTATGAAGCAAAATTACCAGTCCAAAAATATTCACCAATCGCTATCATTATTATTCAACATGATAGCAGACCAGGTTACTCATTATCGATATGGGCCAAAACAGATACTCTTAGGTGACAAAAGAATAATAAACTGGGTCCACCAATAATACCACTACTGACCACAGATATTTTAAACAATAAGCCAGATGTAGTCGTTAAATGTGGCTTGTCATCAATATTACTGTTCTAAATGATGACAATATCGATAAAATGGTTGTGGAAAACAATCGAACTTATCAAGACCTGTGCTAGGAACTTCGGCAACCTATATTCTGCAGATTACAATGGTCTATTCAGTAAGAGTGACATATAATGGTCTAAGCATTAAAAATGTCATCTAATGGTCTCATTCTAAAAGATACCATTCCTCAATTGAGTATTTAAATCTAAATAACTTATGTAATTTACAACTGAATGGCAAGAATTTTCCAATTTACTTTACAAAACAAAACATGTAATATAATAATTAATAAATTTATTGAATAAATGAATTGAAAAGATTGAAAGTCACCAGGATAAGTCGGACCTAATGTATTTTAAATTGAGTTATGATGTATAGGCAAGGCTAGAAATAATAAATGAAAGGAACTTTAGTACAAAATTAATTTAACTTGTTAAGTAATCTCTGAAATATTTGGTATAAGCTATATATGTAACTATAACTTTGACTTTGTGAAAATGTCGCAAAAACATGACTAATGTCCAACTGCTAAAGTCACGATTTTTCATACTTTCAAATCACAGAATTAATTTTCATGACTATGAAGGCGTCTGGAGGTGAAGAATAATATTATATTCTTGAAACATGCCGTAATTATTTTTGTCATTTCGACTTACAATCTGATCAGTACTTGCTGAGAAGGTTCCAAATGGCGAGCATCTATCTGTCCTTTAGTAAAAGCCGAGGAAAAAAATACAACTGAGTTGGTTTATTTTATATATCGAGTTTCGAAAACTATATTGATTTTTTTTCCTTATTTAATAGACATGATATATTGCTTCTGGTGAATAAAAATTAGATTATTTTACTTATTTCCTTTTTTTTTTTTTTTTTTTTTTTTGTTAAAACACCAAAAAAATACGGCAGAGATCCATTTAAATCATTTTTTAAATATTGAGATAAATATTAATTCCAAATTTTAAGATTGAGTTTAACAGTTTCATTGATTAGGAAAGATATAATTAATCAAATAAATTGAGGTTTTTTAACTATGCCGTTGATTACATATCAGGATATTAATGATGTTAACACGTTTGTTGTATGTAGAAACATACCCATACACAGTATTATTTTTTTATTATTTAAGACTCATCAGACCTATATGGACTTACGGAGTAGAAGCTATGGGGCTCTACTAAACCATCGAACTCATCTCGTATCCAATCCTTACAATCCAAAATCCTTCGTAGAATCCTCAATGCTCCTTATTTCGTCACAAATAAACTCATCCATAAAGATCTTAATATTCCATATGTCGCTGACTTAGCCCGAACCAGGTACCGTTCCTTCCATGACAAACTCCATTCCCACTACAATCCATTAGTTTCAATCCTTGCTTCCTCATCGATCCCTGATAATCCTCCGAGGCGTCTGAAAAGAAGATGGCCCCGAGACCTTCTAGTTTAGAATATTTTTAGAGTGCTGCCACTGGGTAGTGGCTCTACATGTATTTCATGACCATTTTCTATATAACCATCACATTTACTTGATTTTTTTTTAAATACAGTTGTAGATATCAATAAATATGTTAAAAAAAAAAAATATATTTAAGACTAGCTGGAAAAAAAGTATAATAAAAGGACACATTATAGGCTATTTTAAAATAAAACAAAAAAAAAATATATATATATTTTTTTTTTCCTGATTGAAGAATTTTTATTAAAATAATACAAATAATAATATAAAAAAATACTAAAATTCAAAGGATTCTAAAAGTTTTAAACCTTACATCCCAGAAACTTATTGCTTATATTAAGAAATAATACACTTTATGCCGAAATATCGTACTGTCACACTATTGTAACCTTTTCAAGGTTTAACAGTTGAGCTATAGCACTGTATTGCTCCCTCTGATAAAAATCAATCTTTATATGAGAATTATTTCATATTTTATGAACCCCTTCAGTATATTTCTGATACTTATTCTCGTAAAATCATACCAGAATATTACAAATACATAGTCTAATAAAAATTAATGAAATGGAAAACCGCAAAAGTTTTAAACATCGTAATAATAAGAACAATCAGTATGTTTTATGTATTTTTGCATAGTGTACATTTTGTTGAGAAAATAAATGGAGAATTCTAGAAAAAAAACAACAGTAAAATTGAACTTCGATAGTTTACTGTTTTCATTGCCATATAGGGATATAAGGTTCAGTTCAATTACCGAAGTCAGATAGCGTAACCTTTAGAGCATGAAGTCAGCTTGTTATATGTATGTTATTTTTCATTTAGAATACCTTGAAAGTTACTAAGTTTGCGATTTACTTTTTTTTTAATTATACAAGTTAATACAATAATTTATTTTTCATTCATCCAATTTTTTAATTATTTTTTTATTGAAAGAGGTAACGTGTGAGTTACAATAATTTTTTTTTTATTATTATTTATTACAGATAATACAATCTGCCACCTTCTGGGGCAATGAGTATTTAAGATATAAGAAATCGGTTACAATAATGGAATTTTAATATAAAATTAATATATTTTATTTCAATTAATAAAATTTTAATATTGTATATTATATTAATTTTATTTTTTATATTGTTTAACTTAAATTTTATTTTTACAATTGTATTTTCAAAAGAAAATTATGATTTTACGATGATTAAGACGGTGTTTTAAGATGTCATTCAGACACTGGAATCACATTTGGAATTATATCATAAGATGGAATTTCAACCACAATTTGAAAAGCTAATAATGGAAAATTTCGTTGTTTTTTTTCAATTAGGTGATTAATGCAGTACATTTGAATAATATTCATACCAAATGTTCCCAATTTATTATATATATATATAGGTTATCATTATAATCATTCTTGAAATAAAATCAATAACGAATAATGTTTCAAATTAATTACTCATCAGTTATACATTCGATGAGGTATTGGAATGTCCCAGTAAACGATAAATAAAACAAAAAAAATACTATTAGCAATAAAACTGGCATTTATCAGAATGAGTGACCTAGGGACGACGAACCCGGATCCAAGCCGAAGACGCCTTCTACTTCTTGAGAATTATAAAAAAATACAAAACCTTTGAGATAAACTATATTTCAGTTTATTAATAAATAAATAATCAGATACAGCTAAAATATAAATTCTACAAAAAAAAAAAGTTATAACAAATTAACCCATTTTAAAAAATTTATTTTATGTAGAAGCTTCAGTTCATTATTAAGTTTGTTGAAAGTTCGTTTGTCTGAAGGAACTTAATAATTAACTGAAATACGAAAATTTAAAGAAACTAACTTTGACAAATATCTGGAAAAGTGACAACGGACGACAGCAGTCTTTGGCGACATACCAAGCGCCTCCTAAAACATCGCCAAGAGTCCGTCCCATTGAGAAAAATGATAGTTCTTGGCTGTGTCGGACAGAGAGAAATTTGTAATTTTTGCTGACTGTCTTTTAACTGTTTTTGAAACTCACACAGACTTAACAGACATATAACACGAAAATTATGTGCAGAAAGTCTTAGACTCCCCTCTTCCCATGTCCTTTCTGCCAAAAACCTTTACTCCTTCTGAAGTATCAAGACAGATTATGAAAATGCAAAAAAGAAGATCCTGGTTATGACCTTATCACTGCTACACAGCTACACAGAGTTACCGACTATATTACTACTGCACTAGAACTAAAACAGTACTTATCTGGGCTTTTTTGGATGTTACTCAGGCTTTTGATAGGGTATGGCACCAGGGTCTTCTTTTTAAACTAAAACCTATACTTCCAAGTACATATTACTTAGTTTTACAATCTTTTCTCTATGACCGTTTCTTCTCGTGTCCAGACAGGGTTCTGAGACCTCATCAATAAAACCAATCTCTGCAGGTGTACAAAAGTATAAAATCTTTTTAGATTTATTTGAATTAATAGAAATGCTTTTGATTTTCACAGCTTCATTTCAACACCTCTAGCTGTCTTTGCAACTTTTATGAGTTTTTTACCTCTCAATACAGTTAAAGAATTGGAATAGTTGATGTAAATTTTGAGCTGGTGTCAGAAAAGTGAAGTAAGAATCTGCTGTATTTTTATGTTACATTGGGGGGAGGGAAACCGACGGCGGACAGACAGATTTTTTTTTAATCGTTATTCTGGTTCTACATATCTTGAAACTTAAGCCTCAAATTTGGAATAAGGGGTAATTCTTTTTTTTGTGGTTGGTCCATTACAAAGGTTCACTATTGAAAAATAAATAATATATATATAATAGGATGGGGAATTCTAACAAAAGGGAATCTTCGCTAATGGTTACAAAATCAGAAACGAAACTAAAAAAAAAAACTAACTATTCCATGATCTAGTTTCCATTCGTAAATACCAACTTAATAGCGAATCCTTAGTGTACATTTTATCAAGGTCACTTGTATTATTGTTCATTCATTGCACACAAGATACCGTCATAGTAAGTTCTTAGCTTTGATTACGATATAACTGTACTCAGAAAGCATTCTGCGTACTCGACATCGACATACCGTTCCTCTGACTCAATAAGATTGAACTTGGACGGGATCTTTTGGCTTTCATTCTGAAGTCGGATTCTGAGCCATGGATCCGTTTGTCGGAGGTGAGAAAGAAATGAAATTGGTCCAGGCGGTGGGGGGTTGAATGTATTTGTATCGGGAGGGGAGCGGTGGGGGTCGGTCCAGCTTCCAGCCATCCAGATCAGATTCACTTTCGCACGGACGCAACACGCATCCACGGTCAGTACAGCCCTTTCACTCACACTCACTTTCATACACTTGTGTCTCGCATGTTAGTTTGTGTTTGTTATAGAATTCGTAAATGTGTACATATATATATATATTTTTTTATGTTGTTAGCTTCTTAGTTTAGAACATAGTGAATTAATTATACAATTTTTATAAGAGTAATTAGGAATTTTAAAAGTTGTTATTGTCTGGAAATTATTTTAAAGTATTAAAAAAAAATAAATTTTCCTAACCACCATTAAAGTTCATCAAGTAATTAATTTTTTGTTTTAAAATAGTGAAGGGACTAAAATAAAGTATGATCCCTTTATAAACTACCCTCAAAAGACATTCAATTTGGAAATAACGGATAAATATTTTTAAAAACTGGTAAAAGTATTTTGTATTTATTAACATATCAGTCCTATAGTGCAGTTAACACTTAAATTTAATTAATCAAAGCATATTTTTTTTTTAACATTTTACTACCCTCCGAGGTCTATATTTATTTTTTTGAGCATTAATTTAAGCAATAATTTTCTTTAGCATTAGAATAACGATTTATAAAATATGTTTATAAGTGTATTATCAATCATTGCATGAGTTGGTTGAAATCTCAAATAAATATGCGCGTCTACCTTCTAACCGACTGTTGAAAGTCTCCAAGAGGGTGGTGATACGTACGTGTCTTGGTTATTTCGTGTTAAAATAAGTTAGGAATAACTCTAATAACCTCAATATTTTGTATTTTATTATTTCCAATTTTTAATTTATGGAAATTAAACATTTAATCCATTGTAATTAAAAACATAAAATAATAAATTTTGAAATCCTAATCATCAGATTAACAACTGTATTGAAAATGTGTTGTAATGATTACCACAAACTTTTTTATTTTGTGATAAATGTTTTGATTACAAAAATATTTATTGAATGATTATTATTTAATTAAGACATTTATTCTGTGTGTGTGTATATATATATCAATAATATATTTTCTAATATTAGTTATTATAATCTTGCCGGTCATAACAGTAATTAAAAAAATAATTTAGCTTGTATCAAATCTGATTAGGGAACTACTACAATTTTAGTTTTATAGCTAAACGTAATTAAAAATAAAATAAATACACTCTTTACGAAAAAGGTTATATTAAATGCTATAGTTTTAATAATAGTTGGTTCTTTTTATTTTAATGACTTATAGAAATATTTTAGATATTTTCATACCACAACAATCTTAATTTTAGGAGTTACCTTTACATCTTTTTTTTCTTTTTAGCTCTTGGATTTAATTTTTTTTTTTTTTTTTTTTTTTTGTAAATGTATAAATTGATTATGGACACTTATTTAATATTTTATTTATTTCAGCAATTAAGTAGTAACCTAACTGAAAAATTAGGTTTTTTTAACTGGTATTAGGTGTTTTAATTTAAAAAAAAAAAAAAAAAATGGTCTATGATCTGTAGCTTAGGTAGAATTAAGAAAATTTTATATTCTTGGACTAATTTTATCTTCAAAAAAAATGATTTATAGTATAATTTCCAATAATGTTAAAATAGAGTTGGATGAATATGGAAAAAATAGTACTTAGATACTTAATAATCTATTTAAAACTTCCGAAGAAGAATTAGTTTTAAAAAAATAAATCAAACTACGAATACTGCCCTCAAATAAGCACCATAAGAGGATACGATACGTAAGGGGTTGGTTGGAGATGACTCATTGCGTCCTGTTTAAATGATGGGTTGTTCAAGACCTTGATTTTATTTCTCAACCACAAGCCGTTAAAGAGTGCTGGATCATGCTTTATTTTATACGGACGACCCTGACTTTATTCATATCCGTTACGGGATGGCCGGACCTTTCCCGCCCTCACCCCGAGGCTGGGACCTCTAAACCCAATAAAAAGTGAAAGAAGTCTTACTTCCTTCTGCCAAAGTGCACTTAAGCCAAAGTGCAAGCAAAAAAACAATTTGATTGTTTAGATTTTGACTTTGTATTTTTATTATTACACACCCATTTTTTTAAAACATTTTTTATTGGTTTTTTAGAACTGTATTTACAAAGTCAATAAGCAAAATAGATGATTTACAATAATAGGCATGAACGTGAAGAAGCTACCCAGTGGTAGCACTTCAAAGTTTATTTTATAAGCAGGTCCCTGTCTTTTCAGGTACCTCGTAGGATTATCGGGAATAGATGTAGACGCGCTTATTTAAATCGGCTATAATAGTGATCCACCCCTGCATTGCACGAGTATAATTTATAATGTAGTGCAATTCTCGTTTGAGAAATAACCGATTTAGAGTATATCGTTCTATCATCAGTTCATTAGAGAAGAAGAGATGTTCATAATTTTTGCGGCTTAAAATAACTTTTATTAATGTGTATTTTTTTCATGCTACTTTTACTTATTAAAAAGTTTAATTTTGTTTTCATGGGAATCTCATTTAGTTTACAGTGAGATATATGTTCATGAAATAATCAAAGTAATATATTAATAAAAATAATTAATTTCTCCTCAGTTCGTGGATTTACAACAACTTTCCATTTATTTTAACATATTACGTAAGATTTGGTGCGTGATATGTTTTTCTTGAATCGTGTGTACTGTAGGAAATAATATATCTTGTACTATATTGTACGGTGGCAGCAATGAATCACCATAACCAACCTCATTACAACATTACATACTTATGTTCATAATTTAATGATCTTATAAAAATGTTCCATTAACTCGTACGAGCTCTTTCATTTCATATAACCTTTGTTTATTCCTGAGCCTTCTGACGGTGTATTATACTTTTTATTACGACTCATAATTCAGGAATAACTTTTTGATGACTAAAAAAAGAAAAATGTAATTTTAATCTATTTTACTTATAAATCTAAGCCCAAATGATAGTGGAAACCGTATCTAATGCGTCGCGTGGTTTAGAAGGAGTACGCGGAAAGCAAGATTAGCAAAATCATTATATATATATATATATATATATATATATATATATATATATATATATATATATAAATATATATATATACTTATAGGAAAGACTTAGGTATATATAAAGAAGTTGTTTTTTTTTTCTGTATGTGAACTATACTTTCCTAATTACTTTTATTTATTTTTTTCAGGTCATTTGGCACAGTCCAAACAGTTATTTCGTGAGTGTTGGTATGTTCGCTTGAACGAGGCCCGTAGTGCCAAAAGAACATAAACTCACACGCAGGTGAAAACTACGTCATCGGTCAAAGGTGAGCTTTATAGTTGTATTCTAACAGGACATTACACAACCCGAGCCATCTGGGGCAAGATGGTGCCACACCCACTTCTGGTTTCGCCTCGCTTCCAATAACTTTGTAGGGGTATCTTCCTCGCTCCTTGTACCTTTCTGAATTTTTTCGCCCAGGGATTTTTAAATACGTGATATACTATATCAGAAATACGATTTTTTTAAAAATATTAAATTATTTTAAAGAATAAAGTTATTTTTCTTTATTTACTTTCATTACATATATTAAGTAAAGAGAAAACTTGACTGAATTAAAGTTCATAGCTTCAATTATTTATATACTTACTATTTTAAAAATTAAGAAGTAATCCATAAATACTCATATAGTATATCCGCGATTTCCTAATATCGACTAACTTCATCCTGAAAAAATAAATAGTCTTTTAGAAGTAGATAATAGTATCACCCAGTTGCCTATAACAAGAATTATACATATTACTTCAAATAAACTAAGAAAACTTGAACGTCATACCTAAAAATATATTTCATTTATAGACCATCGTTGTATAGTTTAATAGTACTATTTCTTGCTTATATTATGATTTTAAGAAGTATTATCTATGTACAATATTGGTATTGATATTGATTTATGATAACAATATTGAAGTGGTATTTTTTTGAAATTTTATAGACAAAGAAGATGGCTTGGGTTATAAAGATTTTTTTTTCTTCATGTATATATTATTAGTACATTTATATGATATGGTAACACATAACCATTTTAGGTCATTAGCGATACTTCATTATTAATCTAAGAATTAAATTATATTAATCTTTAAGAAGAACGAAAGAAAAAAATACTTTACCACATGTGTACTTTATGTACGCATAATTATATGAATTTGGAATTTAGTTAGATAAAATTGTGTACATTCTAATTTCGTATGTTACCTTGATTCGGAACGTTCGTTTTTTTATCGATATGAATAGTTTTTATTTCATAAATATTATTAAATTTTAATGGAATATTTTACAAAAGATATCACATTATTTTCATTCCATAAGTTGGTTGAAATCATTCCCTGAATCTATTGAGGCATTTTAGTAATTTCATAAAAAATATTCAACATGAACTATTCTAACATTCTAGCAGTTATTATTGTATTCTTACAAAAAAAAAAAAAAAAAAAAAAAATCGATATTAAACACACTTGAACAAAGTAGTAATTAATGCTTCATTAAGGCTTATGTTTATGTAGCTTAATTTTTCAATAATTTTTTTCTGTAGGAATCGGAACATTTATTCCTGTTTTGTTTTTTAAAGATATGCTTATATATATTTTGATATTTAATTTTAAAAACATAGGGCAAAAATAGTTTAGTTCTGAAAGCTATATCTTCGTGGCTTAAAAATGCAAACATTAAATGATTTTTAAAGTTTGTTGCCTAATTGTAATTATATTTTTATTTAAGTGTAAGTTTATTTGAAAATAATGAAATTTTACTAACTGGAAATGGTTTTGTAAAATTGGAAAGTTCACCATTAAGAAAAAAAATTAAATTATTTTCTCAAAAACTATTCCCGAACTGTAAAATAAAAAAATAAATAAAAACAATTATTCTCTAGCTAGTTTCTAATATATCCGTCGAATTGTTCTTAATTTTCCATAAAAATTAATAAAGTAATAATTCAAGAAATACTATCTGTTAAATGTTATTTTTTTGTTTCGACTTTTTCAACTTAGATATTTGTCTAAATGTTCAGGTCGTTTAACTTACCCGTTTTTAACAAATAAATAGTGTTTCCTTATAGGTATTGAGCATCTAAGGCCATTCAATTATTTTAATAATAAAACATGAGACTGAGTTCCTGTGATATTTTCGTTTTTCGTTTCGTCTAAATGTTTTTGTATTCATTCGGCTAGATCAGGAACCAAGCAATCTACCCTTCTATTCGAATAGGAAATTATTAATAACAAATAAATACGATCGCCTTGTAGGAGGTAAAAGTTCAATATTATTTTTCAATATTGTGGGAAAAATAGTATTTACAAAAAAAATCAAAAGGACAATAGTAGCTCCATATCCAGTATAGTATAATAGTAGCTCCATATATATATATATATATATATATATATATATATATATATATATATATATATATATATCAGAAATCGAGTATAATTGTTAACGATCTTTCTCAAGATATTATGGAATAAACGTGCTTTTTAAAATTAACGTTACAACGGTATGGAAATATACACCATTAAACATCTTTACATATATTTTAATGCGACAGGAAATAATCTGTAAGAGCAGGTCATTAAATCTTCATTTTATTGGTATACGATCAAGGCAGCTATCTTATCCTTATCAAGTTACTTTCGGGATCACGTCAGGTTGAAGATTTTACATCCTGTTAAGAGGTACTGATTTAATGAGGGAAAATATATGTAACTTACTGCTTTCAGGAAGTAGGTTCATCAAATGAGATTCGTGATTTAATATCCTATATCTTTACTTGGCATGATGAATTATGGGTCATAAAACATGGGTTACAACCAGGAGGTCTTGCTTCCAGTTTCTGATAAAGGCATTGGTCAAACAGCGAAAATCCTCCAATATCTTTAAGGATTGTCTTGAGCTCGGGATAAGTATATTAATAAGTTACTATCCTTATTACTTTTTATTTTATGTGTGCTATAAACTTTGTTTTGTATATTTATAACACATGTGATGAAACTTTTACTTACTTAGAAATTGTTTTAATTACGTGTATATCGTGACTCAAATAACTTCTCCTGTCAAATAAATTAAAAAGAAGGGCGCTCCACCGCAAGCTAGTTAGTTTTCGCGAACAAGATATTTATCACCACATAACTCAAATTAGTTGCCTTCAACACCAGATTACACTCGCCTGTGATCGATAATTTAAATGTAGGCAAGAACCCAGGGCGACCAAGGCCTCGACAGAAAGATTAGCCAAGGGGAACAAAAGAATAGTAACGCACAGCCGAAATCATTTCACAATACATCTGTGACACATTTGCCTATGACAAGTGATCAGCTATTCTTTATTGTCAAGATTAATAATTGACAGATGGTCTTGGGATAGCATAAATGCTGGTAACATAGATAGTATTGTTAATGACTCTATGGTAATATATATATATATATATATATATATATATATATATATATATATATATATATATATATATATATATATCTGTTGTATATAAACCGCATTACATTATTTTTCGACACGAAACTCCCTGACCAATCCTAAATACATTAAAAGTGTCGAAGGCTAACAGTTAGACTAAATAGTTACATTTTAGTATTTTTTTGTTTTATTTTTTAATGTGCTTACAAGGAGAGCATCACAAATGTGTCCCATCGATTTTAATTCATTTTTTTTTAAGGTACAACTAGATATTAAACCATTAGGCCATGCAAATTATTGGGGACCAACGCTTCCTACGAGTCACGTAAAAAAATCGGAATGTTTGTGCAAGAAAATTTTATTTAATATCTCTGGTTCTAGTGAATGTTGAAAAATAAGTTTGTTGTCAAAATTGCCTATTTCAAAGCGGAATAATAAAAAAAATAAGCCATTAAATCATTTATGTGTTATGTTTCGTAATAAACACTAAACATAAAGTTAGTTAGAAACTTTTCATAAAGTTTCTTAAAAAAAATTTGTCTCACTACTAAAAAGGAATCTAAATCTGAGTACTATACAATAAAATACTGTTTAGACGAGATTATTCATATTTTAAGGGTTATTACTTAATTATTTTAATGGCTTACTTTTTTAATTATTTAAGGCTCCCGGTGAGCGTTGGCCCAAAATATTTGGCAGAGTCTAATGCTTTAATTTCTAGTTTTATCCAGACAATTCATCAGAATCGTGAGACACATTTGGGATTCTCACCTTGTTAGTTACTTACTCTAATAGAGAAACTATATTGTGCAACGCCATTGGTTATCCTACTCCTTACAAACTTACAAAATATGTATAGGGGCAAATGTGTTTGTACCACACCGTTAGCATTTATTGTCTTGAAATTTATTTCGTGGACTGGACCCATCGTTTTTTTTTTTGTTTGTTTATTGATTTGACGTCACTTTATGCTGTGGCTAATCGGACGATGCTGCAATGGGATTCATAATTTTTCCAATCCAGGTTTTGTTAGGATATGAATCTTAAACAAGTACCTGACATCGCGTGGGCTCGGGATCTCCATTTTACATCCGATCCGAATAATAGCATACCTTGATTATTTACTCCCATTAAAAAAACCTAGAGCCACCTGCTAGGCTCGAACCCACGACTGGCGGCATATTAAATGATGTTTTGCTGGCCACTAAACCACTGGTGACCCTTTGACCCCATCGTCTATGCTCCCAATTAATTTTTTTTTAAATATAACGGTATTTCAGGCGATATTTCTCGAAATAGGAATCATCATTGGGCAAACAAATAAAATATTTGTTTAATATACTAGAAAAACTTTTATTTTCAAATTAAATCCAGCTGAGTATAAATAAGTTATAGTTGTAAGCTCATTAATACTTAGCTGAATGAAGATTTGAAAAATACAGTTATTCTAGTATATTAATAAAATATTTTATATATTTCCCTCTACCTTAAATGCTGAGGGACAATTGAGTAATTGTTTAGTTTTAAATGGCAGTTTTTAGAATTGATTTATATTCGTGACCATTTTATAGATTTTCCTCTAAGGTTGATTTTTTCTCTTACACCTGCCAGTAGTAGAACAGTTTGTTATCGCATTCGATAAATTCATATCGAGATAAGCATGCGAAAATTTACAATGTCCGATCCTTAATCGGCTTAAGATACTTTTGTAGAAGCAGGGTTCACTATTTTGAGCTCTTTATCACTCATTTCAAATTTAATATATGTAATAATATCGGATGTTTTCTATCTTACATATTCATTTCAAGTAAATGTTATTTAAAATAATTTAGCTACTTTTAGCAACATATTTAGAATAACGCATAGGCAGTTGTTCATCAATCGATATGATTTATGGTGTGTCCATTATCGCATGATTGGTTGATTGAGACATAAAAAAAAAAAAAACTAATAAAAATATTTATTTTAAAAAATCTCAACTCTTCTGGATTGATAAGGAATATTATTTCGTACAAGATTATCTACTGAGTTTGGTAGAACATTCTTCTTTTATAACGGTAAAACTAAAACCCTAACAGTTCTTCATCGTTAACTCTTTAAATGATAGCATTTTCTGGCTCCTTCACGCCAATCCTAGCCCAACAGTGACGCAAGAAGGGGCAGACTTACGAGGAGACATTGGAGTAGCGAAAGGGTCAGTAGAGTCGGCCATTGATCATAACCGCGAGTTCCTGGAATGTTCCAGTTCTCGTCTTCCAGCCGATGTTGTGGTTGGACAGGTTCTTCTTCAGTGTTGCCTAACACATTTTGGGTTTCTACATGTTACCTCTACGGTCATCGTAAATCATCGTTGCCTGCACCGTCAAATAAATTTTCGAATTTAATGCGAATAAATGCCAACAGATTCCCATTACTTTTATTTTTAAGCTTGTAGCCCTTTTTCGACTGTGTTGTTTCTCAAGGTCTTCAAGAAGACATTTTTTGAATTAATTAAGCAGGGGAATTATTTCCACTCGATTTTAATTTCGTTTCTATAACGCAATATTACATATACTTAATCAAAATAACGTAAAAATAGAAAATTACTTATGCGTTAATTTATTGTCATTATTTTATGAAATTAGCCTTTGCTGTTAAATACGATTCGTGTTATTCTTTTCATGTTTCCTGAATTTTTAAATATAAAAGGTTATAAACAGGAAAGTAAAAATATAAATATTTAAAACGATTGTAATTTGGTTACATTTATAAATGCAGCTATCATCGTCATGAGAGAAAAACAAATTAAAATTTTTGAAACATAATATAATTTTAAGTATTTTTATTACAAATAGCCCTCAAATTTGATAATAAATCATATTTGGTGTTTTTGATTTTAAACCAACGGTTAAATGACTGTAATCGTTAAAGGAAACCTAAATACAATAAATGCAACCTAAACATCATTACCTAAACCTAAATGCAAGTTTTTCACAAAGTTTTCAGTAAACATTTATTACCTAAAGTCAAATATTGTTGAAGAGAAAGAAAAGAAAACTTATTCCTAATAAACAATGAATAATTTACATATAAATGTATAAAAATATCTTTATATGGAAAGAATATTTTCACGATTGTTACATTCCATCTACAAGGGAAGATATGATTGAATAAGATATGAAATTTTTAATTATTCATCTATAATCTGGAATAAAAAACGGACTTAAGAGTTTTAGAGTACAATGATTGTGAAAAAAATGGTTAGGGAATTCAAAGGACAGGAAATGGGTGAATAATTTAATATATACAAGATGATACCGGCACAATATTTTAACACTTAAAATGATTAATAAATTCATAATTAAAAGAAAAATATACCTGCTTGAACTTTCTTTTATCTTTTTTTTCTTTTGTCCTGTTATTAGCCGGCTGATAAAAAAATAAGTAAGACTAACTGTGCGTTATGATTGTGTAACCATGCCATCTGTCCCGCAGCACTGAATTAGGAGTGACCTACCTTTGAACAGTAAGGCCAACCTCCATTGAACATTTGAACAGAAATAAATCACACATTTTTATTTGTGTATGGAGAGGTTTTTTTTAGTCAGGGTTTGGATATTGACCAAATTTATAACATTGGTTACCTTTTGTAATAAGATTTACTTTTATATGTAGCAATAAATGTACGTAGAGCCTTGGATCCTGTATAAATAACGAGGGTCTGCAGCGTTTCTGGACCAAAGATTGTACAAGGAGATAATTTAGAGATCACGCTAAAACCACAAGTTTTCACTCGTATTTTCGTCTTCCACTACTGATATTTTATAGAAACATTATTGCATATTTTTTTTTTGTTAACAGTCTATTTCAATCATTACACATTGCGAGGAATAAATAATAAATCAAGGAGAAAAATAACTCTTCACCCCAAAATGTGAGTTCTTTCGGTTCAAGATACTTAGTACCTCTTTATGACTGCTTTCTACATCCTTAGTCAATAGAGAACTTAATTTTCTACTAAACAAAAAAATAATCATTAAAATTAGATAAAAACGAGAGGAGATATAACATTTTGAACATAGCAGCGGTGGTTGGCAATTTCCCTTGAATATGAATTGACAGTGATGCTGGTTTGTCTTACTTAAACTCATGAATTCATTTATTTCTGTATATATAAATTAATTACCTAAACAACTTTATGAATTTAAATACTATAATATAATTATTCGGGAATAATAAGTCATTGGTGGATTAGTATTACATAATATAATTTAATGTCATCTATTGATATTCATTACATTATTTTTTCACATACATAAAGTTAGTATTTCTCCCTATGTTTTACATTTTTTTTTTAATTTTAGCTACAAGGTATGTAATCTAGCGATTTCAAAACATAAATAGTAAAACAACTGTTTTTTTTTTTGTGTAATAACGAGGAAACCGATTTATGATGTTACTTAAACGTGATCGTTATTGGAGAGCAAAAATGTATTACATATATTCATAACAAAACATAAACATACTTAAAATGGGTTTCATATTTTATGTGTAATATTTAATTAGTTAAATTTGATTAATATTAGTATCACACTCACTTTTCCCATTGAAGCGTTAATATATCTTGACAAAAAGTTAACAGATACTTTACCCTTCTGATAGATGTATTAGCATTACGAATCGGATCCATAAGTCAAGCGTGCGTAATTATTTTTTGTAGTTACAGCGACATTTACATTTCATTAGTACGGCACGATTTTTAATGGCGACTGCTTGTTAGTCAAGTTCTTGATTGATGATTTCTTTCCTAATGCCTTCTAACAACCAGCGCCTTGGGAACACGGAGCTGTCTTGTTGCAATTAGGAAACTTTATTTCAAAATGTTCCTTTCGGAATTTTTATGTATACAAATTTAAATATAAAGATCAGTTTTTTTTTTAATCTCAGGAATGGGGTCACTTGTACTATTGGGGACTAGCATAACAGCCTTCTATGTCCAAGGTCGCGAGTTAAAATATGGCAGATGCCCTAGTATTTTTGAATGGGAGTGAAAAATCTCTAGCTTGGCAGTCCTTCGGAGGGGACGTAAAAAGGTGATCCCGAGCTTGTGCGATGTCAGTCTGACTATCCTAATTAAACTTGGGTAGGCAAAATATGGGGCTCCCACTGTAGCATCGTGGGATTAGCCACAGTAGCATAAAGTGTCGTTAAATAAAAAAACAACAAACCCCAGGAATTTTGGCCAGAGAAGTTAATTTCTACGTTGCTTACTCATGGAAAAAATAAAATGAACGCGATTTCCTTAGATGGTCACAAATAAATCAAAAGTAATTCAAAAACTTATAAAAATAAAAAAACAGTTAACTATAAATAAATAATATTATGTAACACTTTTTCATATTCATGTTCTATCTAGAATTAATAGATTCAACATTTTTCTATAATGTCAAAAATATATTTTTAAAACTTTTCTTTCTTCTTTATATTAAAAGATGTAAATCTTGGATTATAAAAAAACTGTTTTGTTCTATTTCCTACTATGGCAAGCGCGCTAGTCTCCCACGCCAAAGGTCGTGCGTTTGAATAATATTTAAAGCATTTAATTAATGGGGATTTACTCACAGCTTCTCTCCCGGGTATGTAACACCCGTCAGCCAACTCGTAGTGATGACTCTATCCTGTAAAAGTCATGAGAAACGCGAGTGTATTCTCCCAGTAGAATATACCTGTCGCGCCACTGGAAGAGAAAGAAAAAGAAATATATTCATTTCTAATCACACTAATTTTACTATTAACTCATGTTGATTTATTATCCTATTATTCATATTTCCTTTTATTACTATATTTTCTTCTCTTTCTGTCACACTCTCTTACTCTCTCTCTATTTTGTAATTAAAATTTAACTCACTCCTTTCTTATCTTTATTGTTTTGTTTTTTAATTCAGTTGATTTTCCTTTTTTTTTTTCTTTTTTTTTTTCTTTTTGAGCTTCACCCGAAACATCTCTTCTTACATATAATTATTTAATAATTCATGTTACCAGAGTATGTTCTTTAGGTTCAATCCAATTTTTCCATTATTTGTTTACCGTTTTCTAATTTGGTTTCAATAATATTTTATAGAAACAAATAAAATGATTATCAAATCTTTAAAGAAATTTCTTAGGAGTTTCTTTACTTGTGGCATCTTCCTACATTATTGATAGGTCGTTTGTTTGTTTGTTTTGGTTTTAAGGCGTAAAACCATAAGGTCATCAACGCCTAGACACTATACGCATATTCAACCTTTATAAGAAAGAACTATTAGGTAATGTGTAATTGAGAGAAAAATATTTTAAAAAAAAAATAAAATAAAAAAAAGGTTATTATGTAAACAATAGTTTAAAAAGATAAATAAAAAAGATAATAATAGTAATGCTTAAAAAAAAGAAGAAAAAAAAATTCGATAATAATGACTGCTCCTTAAGAAAATCAAAAACTAATTCAATTGTTTCCTCTCTATCACCCAGCACCGCTGAAATATTCGGGCTTAGTCCAATTTTATTCAGGTGTGATGAGTATAATAAGGGCATTCTTGAAAAATATGCCGAATGATAAGGGTTCCATCACAGTGCCGGCGTCGGGGCACCGGCTTCCTAGCAAAAAGATAAGAGTGCGTCTGCCGCGAATGTCCTATCCTCAGCCGGATCATTTATTTTATTATTATTTATTGATAGGTCGTTTATTATGGTCTAAATTTAAGCGGTTCTAAGTAAGATTGTAAGTGTTATCTAACAAAGATATTAAGAGACAGAGGAATACAGTTTAATAAAACTAATGGGAGGAGAGAAATACTCACAGATATCATCAGAGAGATTCCCATGGATAGAGTGATAGGTAGTACCGTTGATGTATGCCACTATTCATAACGTAACTGCTGTAGGTACTTTCTTGGGAAGATTAATTGTTCTTCAAGTAGCCTTTGATCTTACCTCCTCATGAATATTTTTTATGAAGCCATACACTCCATTATGAGAAGGGGTTAGGAAGATGGAACTTATAGCAAGAGTAAACAAATTAAGTTGTTCCGTGTTCAAATCAAAAATATTTTAATACTGATAAATAAAACAATATTTCAATAAAATATATCTGTCACTTAATTTTAATGAATATAAAATATCTGACAATTGAAAAAAAAAGTGCATAACTGAACTTAAATGTCTTAACTATTCACTATTAAGTAGAATATACATTTATTTTATTTATAAATAAAATTGTGATTTATGGTATGACTACTGCTTTGTCACATAACGCAATTTAATACACTGATCAAACAGAAAGTGTATGGGTCTAACAATTAAATTTATTTATACAGTTAAAATATAATCAGAAAGATTATAATTGAGTATATTATGAAAAATGATATGTTTATTGTGTACATATACTTTAACCGTAAATTCATAAATTAAAAAAAAACAAAAAAACAGCAATATGAATATTGTACTACTCTTCGTTGTGAAAATAATGACACCCAGAATTATAACTTATGATGGAGGGTACTTTACGATAACAGTAAAGTTTCAGTGGATCGACAAATGACAAAAGAATATGATGGTTACTGTTTGGATGAAATCATTTGGTTTGATACACTACTACTCTTTATATCCCGGACAAATCTTCAGTACCGGATGCACAATAACCAAAATAATGCAATACTTTAGAAATTGGCAATGATCGAGCGATATTTTACCAATCGTAAGGGGCCAATTATGTTGCTGACAACGCCCAGCCACATGTCCCACGTGTAATGTAGTAAAAACTGTAGAAGCTTGGATATAAAACTCTGCTACATCAGCCCTACTCCCGGAACTCTTGCCTACGGGTAATTATTTGCTTAGGCAGCCGGAGTACCACCTACGTTAAATTAATTTTAATAAGCAAGGGTAATCAGACAACGTGTTTTTGGAGTTTATAAAGCTGTTAAATTCAATTCTGAGGGATTCGAATAATTGCCGATTGAATACAAATATTTTCTAGACAACGCAATATTTAATCAGGACCAGCTAGTATTTTTTCAAGAGGACATAGATTAATTCTTCCACCTCTTCGAATATACTTTTTAAGAAAATCACATTTCAAGACTAATTTCCAACTTTTTAAACCTATTTTTCTAGTGTTACTTAAATTAATTAAAACTTCACATGTTGTTTCTTCTTAACTGCGAGTAACGTAGGTAGCCTTGCGTGGGGTGCTCTTATGTGTATTGAATATAGTCAATGAAAGGGAGTCGAAGGTTCTTGGGAGACGGAAGGTGTTGTCCGATGTCTCCATTGATGATAATGGATTGTTCCGAGTTGGTAATAGATGGTTCCACTGTCCTGTCATTAACGGTGTTAACTTAATTCGTAATGTAATGAAGTCATCACGGTGATTAAAACTGGTATTTATGCCAGACGATAATTATTTCAGTTGCTTTAATTAGTTTAAATAACAAATTTTAGCGATTAGATAGTACATAAGTGACGTCAAATAAATAATAATAATAAACAAATTCTTATTTATTCTGGGACTAGTCCCTTTAAAAAAATATTAATGAATAAAATATATATAATGGAGAAAAAGAATATTATTATATAAATTGTGATTAATTGGACATATAAATAATAATAAAGGCAACTGTATAAATTTAACAACTTACAACAATTAGCTATTAATTTTAGAAGTTTGGAATAAATGGAAAAAATTATAACTTTTAAATGTTTAGTCTGATTTTAGCAGTAGTAATTATTTTTGTATTCAACATTTTTGTTTCACATAATTTAAACTTTTATTCTCTGTCCTTTTCTGAGTAAAACATTTATCCGTCAATATAATCTTCATTATCTTCGCTGCTGAAAAATGAGATAGGAAAAATCTCTGTTACTATTGTAATATTGAAGCTATCAATTAAAAAAAAAAAAAAAAAATTGAACATTAAAGTATTGAAGAAATGAACTATTTATTAAAAAATGATACTTTTACCTAATATAAATAAGTAAATACGATGGTTGTGGTCCAATTTTAGTTATTAGATCATAAAATATTGGTTTTTCCCGATATTTAAGAAAAATGTCTCAAAAGGGACTGAGTGAATAATGATGAAACTAAAACAGACTAAACTTCTCTTCGACAGTATAAGTACAGTAAATGTAGTTACAGGCTCAGCTAGATCCGAGCTCCGAAATTTTCTTCGTTGTTAAAAACAGTTTTCTTCAAAAAATATTTACGGTGGTAATTTAAAAAAAAAATAGAACAAACCAAAAACTAAGATGTTCATAAAAGTATTATATAAATTTTTAGTCCTTGATAACCTAAGTTAAATTTTTTTTTAATCATTACATAAATCAAAACTTATAATACCGCTACAAAAATGAAAATTAGAGAGAAGTTTCAAGCTTTTTTTTTTCTAGTTAGCATAATTTTTTTTTACTATAAATTTTCAATAATTTATGATGTATTGTCGATTTCAACAATATTTAAAACGGAAAATTTTCCATTGAAACAAAATAAAAAATAATGAAACTTATTCAGATTATTGTATAAGAACAAGGAGTTGTAAGGACAAATACTATAAAGCACATCTTTGTCATGTTGTTAGTTTTTGTTCTGATTTGAGATTTGCAAACTTACCAGTTCTTTTCAGCCACGAAGCTGCCTTAAAATGACTCCAAAACTAAAAGTATTATCTGGAAAAATGTTTTATTAACCATGTTTTATGGTTTAAAAAAAAACACATGAAAATCGAAATTGTTGTATGATCTGGAAGATTTCGAATGGATTACCTCTCATATAAGTATGAAAAATAGAGGCTTTTATTTGATTATATTCTTTGCTAATGGGCCTATACCAGAACCATCTATAACTTCTTTAGTATGTTAAATTCTGTTCCTTTGTCGATCATATTCGTAAAGCATTATTGTCGATCAAATATTCAAAATAATTAAAATACGTCGAGTTTTAATACAAAACTCAAACATCAAGCTGTTTTTATGGAACAATAAAATTATTAGAATATTTTATATTAAATGAATTCATATATTTGTGGGGATCACTTGTAAGCTGGGTGGCTAGCATAACAACCTCTTATGCCATATATCACGTATTCAAACCCGCAGGTGGTCCTAAGATTTTTTAATGGGAGTAAAAAATCCTTAGTTACGCCGTCCTTCGGACAAAACTAAAAGTATTATCCGGAAAAATGTTTTATTAACTGGTTTAAAAAAAAACATATGAAAATCGAAATTATTGTATGGTCTGGAAGATTTCGAATGGATTAACTCTCATATAAGTATGAAAAATAGAGGCTTTTATTTGATTATATTCTTTGCTAATGGGCCTATACCAGAATCATCTATAACGTCTTTAGTATGTTTAATTCTGTTCCTTTGTTAGAATATGACAAATTGAACTAAGATCCCTAAGCCAGCGATAGTGAAGCACGCAGTTAAATTTATTGCTTGGGGGACTTTGCCCACGCGGAGAAACCTTCTGACATATCCTTCCCTTTTGTCGATCCGGGCAATGATTGATAGAGCTCCTTGATTGAGAATAGTTTCTGTCTCATTGTCAGCCGGTGTTTCCATCCCGGAGAAGAAATTTTTCATTAGGGAGAAAGCTAAGTGATTTTGGAGGATAAAAACTGTGCCCTATATAGCCAATGGAACGCTACTTGCAGTTGCTAAATTAATATCCTTCCCCAATAGGAGGGATTTAATAAATAGATATATTTTTTAAATGCATTTATGGATATTTGCAGCTGTAATATAGAAAATACAAGTAAATATAATGTATGAATAACGCTAAAGCTTCTTTAAGATCACCTCAAAGAACTTTTTGTATTAAGAGATCCAATGGCCATCTTTCTCTTAGACGTCTCGAAAGACGTTTTGAAAATCGTTTGGAATAAAAGGTACCAAAAAAAAGTGGATTAGGATGGGTCAGTATTCAGTAATCATAGGAGGAATATATATTTTCAGCCAAATATAGTTTTGAAATCCTTTTAGAATTATCATATATGGATATAAGTGAGAGCATTATGGTGGCTGCCTCTGAGAAGAAGAATAAGATTGATCCGATTAAAATATATTTTATTTTTTTAAATAAATAGGTATCAAAAATTTTTAAAATAATATTTATATTAATAGTTTAAATGAAGAAACAGGTATATGGTTTATTTACAAGAAATTAGAAAATATATTTTTTATATTTAGAAAATAAATTTCTCTATCAAATTCAGCTTCAATAATCAATTTTTTTTTTTAAACGGTTTTAGATACATAGATATCATTATCTCGATGTTTCCAATATGTTTACACTTACCGTGTGAAAGTATTATTGTCGATCAAAAATTCAAAATAATTAAAATACCTTAAGTTTTATTACAAAACTCAAACATCAAGCTGTGGAACAATACAATTATTAGAATATTCTATTAAATGAATTCATATATTTGTGGGGATTACTTGTAAGCTAGGTGGCTAGCATAGCAGCATCGTATCCCAAAGATCATGTGTTCAAACCCGCAAGTGGTCCTAGGATTTTTTAATGGGAGTAAAAAATCCTTAATTATACCGTCCTTTGGAGGGGACGTTAAAAGGTGGTCCCGAGCCTGTGCGATGTCAGGTATTCGTTAAAGATCCCTATCCTAATAAAACCTGGATAGGCAAAATTTAAGACTCCCACTGTAGCATCGTCCGATTAGCCATTGTAGCATAAAGTGACGTTAAATAAATAAACAAACAAACATATATTTTTGTTAATATTTTATAACGATAGGCAAGGATTTTCTAGGATTTCACCTAAGAAATATTAATTTTGTAGATATGTTGTAAAAAATGGATTTAAATTAGTCTCTTATTATTATTGTGTTTAGAATAAGTAATTGAATCAGAATAAGTATCTGAATTACTTTAACAATATAATACAAATTATATTTAAAGTATAATTTGTTCCGGACCTGAAAGAATATAAATATATTGTTATTTTTAAATTTTTATAGAAGACAACATGATTAAAATGTCTTTATTCAATAACAATTGGTATTAAGATCAAAAGATCCAAAAATAAATAACCAATATGCAATTAAACAGAAAGTAGTTTATAGCATTGACGAATTTGAATTATTATTCTTAATCTAAAATTAAGAAAATGTTTATATTTATTCATTTTCTTTGTTAATAGTACATTCTGAAATGTCAAGGTCTAAAAACCGTTAATTGGTCCAATCCTATAACTTAATACAGGTTTGGTTTCCAGGGCTCAACAAAATGCTATTACTTCTTGCACCTATAATAAATAATCAGTTAAATATATTAGTAAATTAATACAATTAATGCGAAATTCTATTTTAAAATAGAGCGGCATAAAAAATAACCGTTGGAGTTTTATCTGTCACAATACCTATCAGCATAAAAGTTTTTAAGTTTATCTTCTGCCTTTCAATCCTTCATGATTGAAAAAAAAAATAATATAGAAAATTATATATCATATCAAGAATAATCATTGAAATTACTTGCCTCGAGGGTGTTAGAACCGCAGTTCATAAGTGTAAATCACTAGTTGAAAAATTAAGTTATTTTTGTACATATTTTTTTATGTATTTTTCTTAACATCGTTGAACTTTTGATTTATATTTACCACCTGATATTTATTTTTATAAATCTTATACCATAACAAACTTATTTTTTATTTGTTTATTTTGATTATTTATTTAACGTCAGTTTATGCTACTATGGCTAATCGGACGATGCTACAGTGGGAGTCCTAAATTTTGCCTGTCCAGGTTTTATTAAGATAGGGATCTTTAACGGGTAGCTGACATCGCACAGGCTCGGGGTCACCTTTTAACGTCCCCTCTGAAGAACGGCACAACTAAGGATTTTCTACTCCCATTACAAAATCCTAGGACCACTTGCGGGTTTGAACCCGTGACCTTTGGCATAGGAGGCTGTTACGCTAGCCACCCAACTGCAAGTGATCCCACAAACTAATTAGTTCTGTGTGGTACGGTACGGTGCTGAAAATCCATCCTTATTTCCTTATTTATTTATTTAACGTCACTTTATGCTACTATGGCTAATCGGACGATGCTACAGTGGGAGTCCTAAATTTTGCCTATCCAGGTTTTATTAGGATAGGGATCTTTAACGAGTACCTGACATCGTACAGGCTCGGGACCACCTTTTAACGCCCCCTCCGAAGGACGGCGTAACTTAGGATTTTTTACTCCCAATAAAAAATCCTAGGACCACCTGCGGGTTTGAACCCGTGACCATTGGCATAGGAGGCTGTTACGCTAGCCACCCAACTGCAAGTGATCCCACAAACTAATTAGTTCTGTGTGGTACGGTACGGTGCTGAAAATCCATCCTTAAAAGGCTTGTAATTCTACCAAGGACACTACTCTGGCACCTGTAATATAAAACGGTTCTTCAGTTATAAGAGTAGGTCACAAATAGCTACAGATATACTTAACAATATTTTATTATCGTTATTGTTTTTTTTTATAATCTAATTTTCCTCATCTTAGGAGAATGTTTTGCTACCAATTAAATTTATGACTATATACCTATCACATATAATTGGATAATAACTGATAATTAAATCGAAATTACAGGAATGTGTAATATAATAATAACAATATCAGATTTGTTTTCACTTTTTGAATTGAGGTCACTGAATCGTTAAAGAAATAAAATCACGAAATTATTATATTGTCATAATGGTTATTTGTAAAATTTTAATGCAAAATAAAATTACTATTTTATTTAAATCCTTCCTTTTACGCTCTTACAATTATCAATCATTGAAGACTACAGAAGGTTTTAGGTTCGGGATTTGGTAAAGACATTCTGCTTCTAACCTGGCAATTATATTGAATTTCGATAGAGAATGCCAGTTATATAGGGAAGTAATATGGGTCAAGATCTGCACTTGATTGCCAGATTTTGCGCCCTGCATTAATTAAAAGATACTATAACGAGGCTTATTAACTGTTCTCGGGGGTTTTTTCCTTAAATAACTCATGATTTAAAGCACAACTATCGAACAAAAACCAGTGTTGTTTAATGAACTTAAAACTAATATTACATTCACTATCCCAAACTATTGAATAAAATATTAAATAAAAAAGGGTCAAATATGGCTTGGAAATGGTTCAATTTGACATGGAAATGTATCTATATGTATGTATGTATGTGTGTGTGTGTCCAATATTCAAAAAATGGATTTTAAATGGAATTGTCCACACAATCCATTTAAAAAACTTGGAAAAGGTAAAAGCTCACCGAACTCATTGGAACTCTGCCGTATTTTCCTGAGGGCACTTTCTCTTTGCCTATCCCATTAGGAAACTTCCTTTTTTAGTATTTCCACTTCATACGGATAGAATGGCTCTAAGCCAATAAAAAGTAACTCAGCCTGCACACCATGCGTTCGATAAAGTCCCCGAATACAGAATAGAAAAATTATGAATGTATATATCTAGATTGTATTGTTCAAGTTAGCGTATTTGTAAAAATTCATGTTATTACAAGATAAATCTTTGACATTAAAAGTTTTATGTGTAAAACTTCTTATTTTATAAGTGGCTCGGGAATTAGTGTTACAAAAAGCTATTTATAATAAATGAGGTATTTCTCATTAGGTATTAAATTTGGGTTCAGGAAATAAGAGCGGGTAATTAACCTCGATTAAAAAAATGTTAAATCTTCCTAAGTTTTATTTAAAGATAGTGGTCCAAGGAAAAAAATATAATCTATGCCACTGAGTCAGGAAGTAAACCCAGGAGCCCTTTTTAATTAATAGTGGTTTTGAACTGACCGACGTTTCGACCTTCTTTAGTATGGATTATTAATTACCACTCCATTTGTGAAGGTGAAGGTTCTATCCTATAAACCTGTAAATGTCCAAAAAGAACGGCTTTTGCTAAGCCCTTCGAGAATATAATATTGAGATGGAATTAATATTAACTCAATTTAATGGACTCCATTCTAAGTTTCTAAATTGTGAAAGATCGATTCGTGAAATACTGATTTTATTTTTAAATTCTTCATTTTTAATTCATATTTTGATTCAAGGTAGTTTATAAATAGTGTAACGCGCAACAAGGAACCAATATTAAACAAAAAAATTTATGAGTTTCGAATAATGCTTTCTCCACCTCTTCAGGAGAGAGTGGAAATTTAATGGAGACAGAGATTGATAGTGCATTACTTGTAGTATAGGCGAAACGGGGTGAAATGTTGTACCTATAAAATTTGTTTTTTTATTGAGTATTATTGCTAGAAAAAATGCAATAAACTAAAACATGTTTTATGAATATACAAAAAAAAATATAAAATTTATTTACATATTTTTGATAAGTTTCCTGTGATATTGCTTTGTTTGTTTGTCAACAGGTAAATACTTTTAAATACAATTAAAATGTTGATAGTCTGAGAGTAATTTTATAGTTTGTGATAGTAATTTTCTGCTTCTAAATTACATTTATTTATGTAGATTTCAACATATTAATCATTATTAGAACTGATAAATTACGGCTAAATATACAAGTTGAACGTATTTGATAACAAACTGAGGGAGAAAAGAGCAAAAATATTTTTTAATGTAATTTTTATTTTTTTTATTATAAAAACAGCAACATAGACACATAATATAACATTGAAGAGCTGAACATTTAAGAAAAAATTATACCCAAAGTTGAAAAAGATAATGCGAGTGTCGAAAAGGATAAAACCAAGTGATTGTGGTAGAAAATAATTTAATAAAGTATTTAATGAAACGCATGCTTCTATTGAAACTCAATGCAATTACCTTTTTTCATCTCTAAATTAAAGTGAAAGTTGTGTGTTGAGCTCCTCGTTTTTTTTTAAATGCATTCTTCGGGCAAAAGAAGGATTATTATTATATAGATTTACGTTATGATATATGTATTCCCCGCTATTATGTATATTGGATATTTTTGTTAAATAAATATACGGAGGATTTAGAATTTAAAAAAATCACTGACACTGACAAGTACTAAAGAATAATAAACAGTAAATGTCAGGCATAGAAAATAAGGAATTTAATGTTATATTAAATATTATTACACAAAATATATACACATCATAAACAAAGAGAGAAAAACATAAAGAGAAAATCATTCAAGTTTAAAAATATCTTTTAAGACTCATTTATTAAATAGTTAAATCAATAAAAATAATTAGGCATCATCGCTTATCTTGAGACAGTAGTTAGCGATGTACAGAGTTTTAAAACTAATAAGGAAGTTCGAGAGGTTTACAGAATGTTTCCGAGGCAGTAGGTATTACCTTTTCTTGAGAACCACACAACACCTGAGTAACCAAACGTGGTCAGTATAATGAGTCTGCAAAGCCAAAAGTGGATAGTTACATAGCAGCGACGGGCCAAGAAGATTTCTAGAAGGCACGTGCTAATATACCAGACGTAAATCAGGACCAAATGAGAGTAAAAGAGGACTACTTGTAGTAGATTGACTGTGACCCAATAAGCTAAAACTTCTTTCGTTTAGCTATTGGAAAGTCGGTAACAACGTAAGTCACAGGTATTTGGACGAGGCTCATCTTGGAGGCCAAATATCATATCGTAACACAGCACCTTGAAATGACGATGATGGAACGCCATGTACGGAGAGCAAAGCGGGATTCGTGGAATTCTTCGTCATTCCTTTTACCACAACAACATTTTTGCTTCTAATGACGTCGTAATACTACTCATGACCGTTGTTTTAGTCGGGATATAAAAGAAGAACTAGCGTCTAGGCAGAATGAAATGAATTAATACATCATAGTAAACAAATTTGAAAGCCTTGAAAGAAAGAATTTGTTTACTCTCTTAACGTCACGTTTAAACTGCTGCAGCTAATCGGAAGATACTGCAGTGGGAGTCCGAAATCTCATCTATCCAGGTTTTATTATAAAGGAGATATTTAACGTCAGGTACATCGCACACGCTTTGAGCCACCTCTCCGAATGATGACATAACCTAGTATTTTTTACTCCCATTGCAAAATCCTAGGATCACCTGCCAGGCTTAAACCAGCGACCTCGGGTATAGACGGCTGTTATGCTAACCATCAAACCACATGTGACCCCTCAAAAAGGTATAGACACAGCCTATTGGGAGCGGTATAAAATGTTATATTGTAGTTTGGAACAGTAAAGGGATTTTGTTTAAACATTTAGAGAAGAAATATTTGGACTAAAGAATCTATTGATGTATCCTGTACTCCAGGAATATTCTTACGTTGTACAAAAAAAAAAAAGTATGAGAATACCGAGAATGAAACAGAAGTAAACGCGTTTAATAATGTAATGAACTGCGATAATTATGTCGAAACAAAAAATATATCATTTTTATTGTGAGATTGAAAAATTTTACATTTTGTTTTTATAATTTCTTATGAATAACAAACTAGTGAAATTTCTGCAAAATTGCATTACTTTAGAGTATAAAATTTATTTTTAATGTACAGCACATTAATAATTAATAAGACCTCTTAAATAGCGTTTATTTAACTATTTTAATCAAGTAGCTCTTGATAGTCTATTGTTAATTTAAATTTATTGTTTTGTTAGAATAATTATGCTTCGATTTTGTTATGTATACAATGTGTCATTCCGAGTAGGATGATTTATTCCTGTATTAATTATCTAATTTAAAGATATCATTGAGCAATGTGTAAAGAAATAAAAAAATTGGATTATTTAAAATAAAAATGTTATTCTTGACACTATTTCATTACTTAGATGTTTCAATTATAATTTATTCACAAAATACTTCTATATCTCCTGTATAAAAAAAATATATATTACGGGGAAAAAAGATGAATAGTCATGAAATGTAGTAGTTAAAATGAGGTGAAGTTTAGTTATTCCTTTACCGTTCATTTAAATTGAAAGAAAAAATTATATAAGCTCATTACGTTTTTAGTACGTGCGGTAGTTACTCGAAAATGTTTTCCTATCTGTAGCGTCCCTGATATAATCCAAGAACAAAATTCTAATTTTGCGGAAAACAGGTTAGAATCTGAATTTTAATTAGTGACCCTTCGTGAGTCCTGTGCCATTACCTAACTGCTTAGATCCTATCTTCAGATTGTCAATCAAACTGCTCGACATCGGTTGACTATCAACTTTCAAAAACGAGCTTATACTACTTCTGAGTACTGCTATCTAGCACGAGATCTGACACTATCATAACAGAAAAATCTAATGAAATCGTCCGGTAAAAAGCAAAATGTCCTCTTTAAGGATTTCAGCAAATTTATTTTTTCAATACGTCCCAAATGTTGTGTTAGGTATTCCACTTTTTTTCTTCTTTTTCTGAAGATGTATTTCTTTTAGTTCATTCTTTTCATTGAGGTTCTGTTGACTCAACCATCTTCTTACATAAGAAAATGCTAAAGGTACTCTGATAGAATCTTGTCTATAACAGCTTGAAATCATGGAATTAATATAATTATAACATTAATAAAAAGAAAAAAAAATATGGTGCGGACAACACACGACTTTCACTCACCTCCGTTTTTAAAATCGATTAGAAAATTTTCAAATACAATTAGAAATAAAAATGAGTGAAACAAATTAACAATTAATTAAATGGAATTTCCATAAAAACACTAGCTGTAATCCGCGGCTTTGCACGCAAATATGTCATTTTTTCTTTATTTAAATTTGCATAAATACGTTTATGACTATAAAATGCATATGATGGAGCAGTTGTTTTGGGATGTGGTAACAAAGAAACTACCAATAAAACACACTTATTTTATTTTTTTTCTGACTGGTGGGTTTTTTCTAGGTGCTGCACCCTAACCAACTACTTCAATATATAGTCAAAACGGCCAACAACTACTCTATTATTATAAGACGTATAAATTTTCAAGAAATATAAATATTATATTTTTAATAATTACATTTATCAAAGTTGTTTTTAAGTGAAAATATTCCCATTCGTTGGATCAATGTATATCAATCACATTTATGTTGCAAGCGTGACTATATCCCACGATTACGTTACAGCTAAAATATATTCAGTAATTTTGGGTATTCCTACTTCTACTGGATTGCTATTGTATATTTAACAGAATAAATGGCAACTTATTAGACTAAAGATAGAATTATGGTTAATGAGAAAAGTGATTTAAAAACAACTTAACCTATTACTATAATCAATCTAATACAACTATAAATATCTTGTTTCTAATATCGAGACACATTGAAATAATATAACAAAAACTACACTTCATTATCTTTGTTTGCGGTTTGACAATTCAATTTGATAAATAAACTAATTTAATTAAAATTGCTACAAATTACGAAAGATGTTGATAATGACTATGTTGAATGAGGTTATATAAAAGAAATACAGGTGAATAGCTACTCTGTTTATGATAATAAAAGATTATTATTTCATGTCAGGTATCAATTGTATTCACTCTATGTTATAATTACAAACCAGTACCAAGTAGCCACATCCAAAGTATTCAATAATATCGTTATAACTTTTAAGCATAACTGTTGTATTTAATCATAACTCCTTTGCAACTCATAACTCATTGAAAGACATTCGAATAAGTACTTATAATTTTTCTGGAAACGTATAGTAATATGTATTTTATTATAACTGGAAACTATAATGTGAATGTATATTTTATAAATAAGAACGCATAGAAACAATCAACACACACTTATATTTGAATTAATAATCACATATGTGTAGATCTGAGAAGGTTACTAGGTTCCCAGTGTTGCCACAGTTAAACCAATTTTGTTTTACGTTTTAGAAAAATATATTTTTCAACCATTAAGAATAGTAATAAAAACTATCCTATCATTTAAGTTGGACCAAATAACAGGTACTTACGAAGTTTGATCAAAGTCGGTTCAGTAATTTCAGAGTTTATTGCGAACAAACATTGTGACACCAGATTTTTATGTATATAGATATGTTTTATTAAAAAATTTATTCTATTATTATTTAAAATAATCAGTTAGTTTTATCGGTTGTAATCACTCCTTATTATAAATTTTACTAGCTTGTGTGTAAGATAATATTTTTTGAAATCTTTAGCTTTCCAATTGTATATTATACATGTATATTACTGTTTTTATGGTAAAAAAAAAAATAATTAAAAATATTTTTGCAGTTTTCTCCTTTGATAGTATATCAAATTCGTTCAACTTATATATTTGCCTGTTTTTCATCAATAATAACAGTTTGTACTTTAGAGAAGAAAATTTAAAATATCGACAAGCCCTGTCAGACTATTTTAATCAGAATAAAACTTGATATTAAAGCCCATTAAATTTTAAATTGACATAGCAGTTCATTCACAAAAATTGTTATAGCCGTTTTGGCGAAAATCCTAAAAAGGTGCAAAATGCATGGTATAAAGTATCTCTTCTAGTTAGCTAATTTTGATGAAACATGTTCTGTAACATCTCGGGCGTATAGTTGACTCAAATATAAAATTACAGTATCATAGACTCTAAAACGTGTATTTCTGTTAAAAACTGGAATTCGAAAATTTTCACGATCGCAATACTTTCCCTTAATATAATATATTTCATATATAGGTAAGTGAAAACAAAAATAAATAAAATAAGTATACTATATATAATACGTGATCAATGTTGGGGTAAGGATATAATAGTATAATGTTGTAGATTGCATTCTGAATTCCATAATTCTTTTGGAACACAACTTGTTTTTAGTGCCTTGGTTATGAACCAGAGTCCTTACTTTACCCACATGAGTGTCACTGACACAGTTTTAAGCCCTACAATATTTTGTCCCTCAGGCAATCAGGAGCTCCTCAGGTTTCCTTTTTAGTTCAACTTCTCTGCATAACGAATACCTTGCCAACCGACTAGATTTCCTCGTATACAATTACACTCGCTCTTTTAAGTAGGTCTTGAGTGTTACAACTTTTGCAATTATCTAATTATTAGAACTATCGATAAATTTTATTTCCATATATTTATTACTTTCTTAACATTAAAAATGAGCTAGCCTTAGAATTAATTAAATATTAAAAGTCAGTATTAATTATCTAAATAAAAAAAAAATTTATAAAGGATTTCCAGCAATATATATTTATCTTGTGTTCTTATGTCTGTACATTGGGAACTTGGATACCTTTAGACAGATTAAAAAATGTTGCCTGAAGATATTATTATATAGATCATTTAAAAACACTTTTGTCTTTTAAATAGCATTATTAACTAATCAGAAAATCATAATATCATTTTAGTTCAGAGTTGAGATAGTACCTAAAAGTTTTAACATAACCTAAGCATAGTCTAATTGAGTTGTTACTTGTGCCTTGTAAAAGTTGAGTTATGCAGTTACGAATTATGTACATATGGGTCAACCCTCCGAAATCGTCCAGACCATTGCATCAACGTGTTTGATTTTAATGATTTTTTTAGGACAATGGTTACACGATCGAAATTTCTACAAGTAGTGCAACGATGAGACAGTAAAGAAAAAAAATAAAGGGCGAAACTCCTTTGTACCTCCCCTGTTATAGCCCGCTATATAAGTTTAGTGATTTTAAAGTTTACGAATTTTTTTAGCTACTTATACCAAAACGGTATACAATACTCTCATTACCACTCTAGTTTTTGTTTCGTTCTGAAATATGCAAAATAAGAGGAGTTATTAATTTTTTCAAGAAATGTTATTTTAATAGCCAAGATGATTTTATAAGGAAACCAGCACATTCTCAGTCACCAAATCATTAATTTTTTACTTCGTCACTCTTTTTGAAATATGCCCGTGTAAACCTAGCAAAAAACGAGTTATTGCCATTTTTGAAAATTATACACAAAAAAGGACTATGTTCTCAAAAATCAAACATTCTTACAGCAATTAGCACTGTGACTAAGCTATTTATGGAAAAATAATCAAAAACTCGCCAAAAGTCTCATTTTTTATTATTTTCGAGAATTTTTTAACTATTTCTTCATTTTTAAGGTAATGAGTTGTGAGCAACATATATATAAAGCTTATCCCCATCTTATAGTTAGTTTTTGCTTTGACTCGATATCTGTAAAATTGATAGAATTAGAATGATTTTTTCAACCCCATGTTTTCAGTCGCGAAGCTGACTTAAAACGGCTGCAAGCTACAAATATTTGCCAGAAAAAAAAATGTTTTCCGCGGTTTATTCACAAAAGAATAGAGTAACAATGGTGAAAAAACCATTAAAATCGAAAATGATGAAATTGGACGATTTCGAGTGGATTAACCCATATATATTTTATTATTAATTAATGAGTTAGTACGTGGTATTCCTTGGTTTTATAGATGTTATATTGTTATTTTGCTTTCAATACTAATACGAATAGGATAAACTATTACCGGTTAATTATTACCTAATTAATAATAGATTTTGATTTGAACACAATTACTTGATTGCAATGGTTTCCTTTTCTGAGCTATAAGTATAAGATGTTTTTTGTCCAAATCCATTTAAATAATATAGTAACTAAAAACAATTCACTAAGCATTACAGATTAACCGTATTTTTTTGAATAGTTTAATACAGAACAAGTGATTTATTTAAAACGTTAAAACTAAGTCGTGTTGCTGATACATGATGCAATCGCTGCTTCAGATCGGAGGCCACCGTCCAAATAGGAAGAGAAAGTGGATCACTTTTAATAGAGTTAGAAATAGGTAAAGAAGTAAGTTACTTTAGAAAGTGTAATACGATCCCCGTGTTTTATCTGCCTCCGTTCTCCGGTGACGGCGTCCGTTGACTCCCAGTTCCTGGCGTGTCCTTTCCTCTGGGATTAACATTCCGAATTATATCATCCTTGGTCAGAGGGGTTTTGTAAGGTATAGTGCACATGTTAAGGTCTAGAAAATTTGCGATCTCCACAACTCAAAAAATTCTCTTTTATCTTTCTACCGCTACAGAAATAAGAGTTAAAAAAAAAATCAATCGAATTTACGTTTTCCAAATAAGTGAGGGTGGATTCTGATTGAGTCAGTTGGTTACGCAAAGCAATCTAGTCTTCTAAAAAAAGGCTTCTCTATCGTTTAAAAAAAAAAAAAAAAGGTCAAATGCCGTATTCATAGGAAGAATTAGGCCTGACTAACTGCTTCCATTAGGTACTGCTCCTGTTGCATAAGTCCATTCCGTGCCTATATTAGAGTCTGCTAGGTTATCTTAGTAATAGCCTAATTGTGAGAAATAAAATAAATAATTATTGACAGTGATCGAAAACAGCCAAAATGGAATTCATTTTTTTATGTATCTCCGAATACCTCACAAAACCACAGTTCAAAACTCCTCTGGAACTAATTCCCAAGCGTTTATTATTCATATATTGACCTTTTCATTTTTATGACCTGTTTTAGGTCGTTTTTTCCCCCATGTTATTTCTTAATAATCTATAACAAATATAAGTCTTTCCTAATGATTTTATAATTTTTCATTTCACACCATTCTGGTTATTGATTAAATTTCTAAATACTGATAGAAGATGACAAATGTTTGACTGGTAACTTCTTCAAGAATAGAATAGAAAACTAGGTGGATAGATAAATTTTACACGAAATTATTTGATAAAACCAATTATCCGTTGATTCATCATCGATGTCCGGCCAATTGATGACCAATGTTAGGAAGATTAAATAATAATAATAATGAAAGCCCTCCTGGCTTTTATCTCCCGGCCTCGCCCACTGGCTCGTCCAAACCATCGTAGAGCCTAAGTAGACGAGATATGAGATATGAAAGAACAAACTAATAAGAGACTCATCATCGATATATTTATATAAATATAGCTTTTGTTCCCAAATAATACTTTCTTTTTTTTTAACATCGTTTCATAACCTTTTCTAATAAACGTTTATTTTGATACATTTCTAATAATAAAAAAACGTTAACCGGTAAGAAGCGTGGTATACGTATAAAAAAGATATACATTTTTTTATTTATTTATTTATAGTAATTTACAACTGTACTTAAGAATACAATAAGTAAATATGTGGAATGAATATAAACAGTCATGAAAATGTCTTGAGAAAGAACCACCCAGTGGTAGCACTTTACTAACTATTTTAATACAATAGGTCCCAAGGCCACCTTCTTTTCAGTCGCCTTGGAGGGTTATCAGGGATATCTGAGGAAGATAAATTACGGACAAGTGGGTTTTTATGGGCAGGGAGTTTAGAATGGAAAGAGGAGTATCTATCACGGGCTATGTCTGCAACAAATGGGATGCTGAGGTCATTATGGAGGAGTTGATTTGTGACAAAATAAGGAGCATTCAGGATTTTGCGAAGGATTTTAGATTGTAAGGACTGGATGCGGGAGGAATTAGATGGTTTCGTAGAGCCCCAAAGCTCGATTCCATATGTCCAAATAGGTCTGATAATTGTGATGTAGATGAGTCTTTTGTAATGTACTGGAAGTTTTGAACGTTTGTCTAGTAAGTGTTGTAGTAATCGATATCTTCGAGCAGTTTCTTGTCGTTTCAGTCTTGTGTGAGGATATATACTACAAATAAGTAGTAAAGCTGTAAAGTTTCATTAATACCGTATTTTTAGATTAAAATAAAATAAAAAGTTAAAAACTATTAAAGAATATTAAAGACAATTAAGCAATGGTAAAATAAATTACATTATTAAAGTCTCACATTTTTTATTTTATTTTTCAAGTTTTCATTTCTATTTCTCAACCAAAATAATAAAATTCATGTATCTTTTTTTTTTTTTTTCAAAATTAAAAACAAAAGAATATATCTTAATAAAGTAGAGATTTCTTTTTTTCATGCTCTGTATGTTGCATTTTTATATTATATTATAATATATACTATAACATAATATAATATATTATAACGTACATTTATATATACATATACTCAGATATAGATTTTTAATTTTACATTTTACATCATTCTGTTAATTGAATGAATTTCTAAATACTGATAGAAGACGACAAATTTTTGACAGATAACTTGTTCAAGAATAGAATAGATAACTAGGCGGATAGATTAATTTTACATGAAATAATTTGGTAAAACCAACACCAATTCACCGTTGATTCATCATCGATGTCCGGGAAATTGCTGATATTTAACTGTAATGTCATATAATATATAATGGTAAATATTACTATAGGTAATATTTGTTGTCTTTAGGAAACATTAGCTATTTTTTAGAACTACAATACATTTTTTTAAATGTAATAAATTAATCTGACCTATCTTTAAATCTATAACAGTAAGAGAAACGTACTACGAAAACACGTTACATAAACCATTGAAAGAAACCGATATGTTAGATCTGAGTTGTAGATATGATAATGTGTACCTGATGTCCTGCCAGTCATGCCCACCGTGGGTCGCTCGAGTGTTTGAATTGGTGTTGACATGGTCCATCAATTCCATCATTATATTTCAATAGGATGACAGTTATTGCCTTAATCTAACTATAATTCAAACATTTTATTCACCATGCCAGGACAAACCAATAACTTCATATGTTTCATTTAATATTTTATCCTTTGTAAGAAAAACCAGCTCTCTAAGAAAATGAAAACAGATAATTTTCTATAGAACGGATTAATGTGATGCACGTAAGCCTATGCGTACTTTCGAGCATGAAATTGCTAATGTGATTTAATCACTTTTTCTCTATTGAATTTTTTACTTCCATTTTCTCTGGTGATCGATGTGACGACATTATAAAACCAATTTCCGGTTCCGTTTAACTGCATTTTCTATTAAATGACTCTTAGACTCTTAATGTTGAAAAAATATTATAAAAATGGATAAAATCAATGCATCATCGGCTCTCGGAAAACCGCTTTTATTTATGTATTTCTTAATTTTATATTATGAGCTTAATTATAAACAAAACAATTATAGAATACATTAGGGAACAGCTTATTCTGCAACTTCCTGAAAACTTTTATTACAATGAAAAAAAAAAAACTTTTTCTCTTTAAATCGATGTTTAGTGTTAATGATCCAACAATGCAAAGAGACCAAATAGTTCAAAATCATCAAGTACCGAATTGTTTTCAATTTTCATCTTTAATTAATAATCAGCTTCATCATGGCATTTAGCAGTTAGCAGAAAGACTAGTAGCATGTCAGCAGAATTTGAAGACATTGCCAAAACCAATGATGATTCTAAATATACCAATGATATATTAATCAGTAGCCTTAAAGATCTTTAATTCAATCAACAGTATTTCAAAATTATAAAAAAAAAGCATACTAGTATCATTGACTCGTCCAATCTTTTCTAAAGAACATCATTTTAGTATTTAACAATCGATCGATAGATTCAAATGGTCAAAGCCTATTTGAGCTTATACTTTCCTCTTTATCAATAAATCAAACATTTTAGCAACAATACTAGTCAAATTTATACACTGTCAACTCCTATTTCTGATTTATAGCTTCTACGACATAAAAAAATGCATTCTCGAGATCGTCTGTCCTGGTTTATATGCATATATTGCCTATTTCCTAGGCTGAATAAATATTTGAACATATAATAATTAGAGAATCCATGTCGATGATGTCAGAACATTAAAACCGTATCCTTCCGGCAAGCAATGAACTGCTATTCCCTTTTCTTATCCCTAGCCTAGATTACATTTTGAAAGATACACGCAACTAATGGTGTATTGTTATAACTGGATTAGTGACATTATCTCCTTGTTAGCACCAGTTCCTTTCTCTAATCTCCATCTCAGAACCATAGATCACCACCCGGCTCTATCCTCCAAGTACAAAATCTTTGCCTGACCTTTGATCAAACTCTCTCCAGTGAAGCTCATATCTGAGAGGCATTCAATCACCACCGAAGCACTTCATCATCCCAGCCATTCCCTCTTCCAATAGATCCATAATCTCCTTCCTTATTCGTCCTATCTACCAGATTTACCTGTTTTAGTGACATTAAGACCATCATCGGTTATGACTCTTGCATAACGCAAATAAACAGCTCGTACTAATAAAATTATACTCTGCCATTGTTATTTTACAAATTTTTAGTGATACCATTTTGAATGATTGTTATATTCGCCAAATGATTTTTTAAAATAAGATCATGAAAATTATGGAAATAAGAGAAGCAAAAGATACTTGGAAAGTGAACCAACTGCTTTTATTTTAAATACCAGAGGTTGATGTCATCCATTGAGACCGATCTCTCCCGTCTACTTAAAGTCTTCCATGCTGTATTAAAAATTGATTCCATCGGCATCTCCTAAAGTAATAATTACGGTGTCGTCAAGGGAAAGTGTCGAAGAGAAACTCATATTCTAAAATTTTCATTCCTCATGTGATCACCGCATCTTGTGAAGTTTAAAACACATGAATAATGTTGAATATATTACTATTGACTTAATATATATTACAATGTTTGTTATTATAATTAAAATGACATTTCACTATAACAATTATTAAGATTTTTTTTTTTTAATATCTCTTCCTTAGACGTTTTTTATAAATAGTTTAACTTATAAATATAACATTTTGGGTTTAAAGTCATGAAACCACCATTATTGGCTAAGAGAAATCAGTCCAATATAGCGGAACCTAACGTACTAACCGATTTAACGTTTGGATGCGAATTCGTCTGGCATTGTACTTTCATTTTTAGTTAGGTAGCTGTCAACACTAATAAAATTGCTTTGTTTTATTTATTATTTATTAATTTATCATTAACATTATTCTTATAATATTGTTGAAATTTTATTATCTTATAATTTATTCGAGCAATAAGCAACTATTATTTCAACCTAATGAAGTGGTTATGTAAGGATAATTTTGAGTGTTAGTCAAATAGCCTGGTTAATATTTTTAATCGTTTTTTTCATTTTTTTTTTTTTTTTTCGAAAGTGGGTCCTCCTAGTCAGTATTTTGCCTCTGAAGTATATCATTGAAATAAACTTGTGAATATGTATTATATTTCCATGAATAAATGCGATGATACTCTTCGATTCAACCACCTTAACTTTCCCCCATTTAGCCCACCTAGAGATATCTTAAATGTTTTGTATTTAACGGTGATGGAAACATGTTCTAAAATGTAATTAACTGCTGATATAACTCAAGTAATTGTCAAAATATACTTGAAATAAGTAGTAAAGCTGTAAGGTTCCATAATTACCGTATTTTCAAATTAAAATATAATAAAAAATTAAAACCAATATTAACAACAAGTTAGCAAAGGTAAAAGTAAATTATATTATAAAATTTTCCCCTTTAAACAATATGAGCTATAACCAACTAGTTTATATTTTATGTTAATTTTTATACGTTTATGGAGATAGTAACCATTATACATATAATATTGTTATCAGTCAGATTTTTAACTATTTGTATGTACGATGAATAAATTATATAATAAGGAATTTAAATTTTATTTAAAACTATATTAGGGCATAACTATATTAGGCATAACTTATTACTTTAACTATATTAGGGCATAACTGTTTATATAGCTTTTAATAGGCATTCAGCTAAAAAGATGATCCAAACAAAACGGGTATATCACCACTGTTAATTTCAATTTCTCTGCTAGTTCTTAACTAATTGCAATGATTATTTTTTTCATTTTTTAGGAAATTAAATTCTCTATGACATAGTGCTACGGACGAAAAATTGGTATTTATTTATTAATTTGGCAAAACGGATTTTGTTTTATTCCTTATTCGGATAATGCGAATCTTGAAACGTAAACGCTCAACTTTGAAGGGGGAGAGGATACTTTTTTTTGTCGATTACAAAGGCTCATTATTGAAAATAATAAGACAATGGATTTTCGAACATGGCGTATGTTTTTATTCCATACTTTGAAGTCCACGAAAATTGTCTATTACAGTATCCAGAATCTAAGAGCAAGTCCACGTCCTTGTGAGGTAAGTCATTTGTCATGGTTATAGTGAGCATACGATTTTTTTGTTTAAATTTGGACTGCAATGAATGAATTCGTTGGATGTTGGTGTTTCTAGCATAGCCTCATTGCACCATCTCCTTTATCCTAAAGTACTTTGTAGATAGTTATTTTGTTATATAAGGATTTATTTTTATTTATTTATTTACATTCGTTTTTGTTTTAGCTTTAATGTTATTTGCTATCTGCAAAAAAAAAAAAAAAAAAAAAATTTGCAATAAACAAATATGATGACTTCCAAAAGTCGGTTAAAGCAAGGCATCTCTAGGCCACCGCCTCAAAAGCCGTTGGGGTGGGTTGTACGGGTTCGTGTAGGATTTAAGTGTTTGGGCCGATGGGTTCATGTTGTAAGTCAGTCTGTCATGAAATCTTTTATAATATTCTGTGGCTGTGTCTAAAACTGTGAGTATGTCTAAGTCCTTGTGAAGTAATTCGTTGGTTACATAAAACGGTGCAGCCACGATTTTTCGCAATATTTTCGATTGAAGGGTCTGAATTATTTGGATGTTAGAATATTTGGCAGATCCCCATAGCTCTATCCCGTATGTCCATAATGGTTTGATCAGTACTTTGTAAATAGTAAGTTTGGTGTTCACGGATAATTTGGATCGTTTGTCAAGCAGACGGGATAGTAGTCCAAATCGTCTGTTCAGTTGTTGTCTTTTAAGTCTAATGTGGGTGTAAGGATAATTTCAGTGTATGTCAAGTTACCTGGTCAACAGACTAAATCTTGTTTCAGTTGTTTTATTTAAAGTCCTATTAGGATTTTATAGAATATTAAACTTTTATAAAAATGAAAAGAAGTAGTTGATAGATTTTAAACACTGAACATTGTAAAAATTACGTGATAAAAAAATGAAAACATACGTCATAACTTGTTTATGTTGTTAGATTTCACACCCAAGGTTTATTCTTTATGAGTCATAGAAAGACTACCAAGATCAACCAGTTCTTGAGCTAAATGAGGTCTGCCCTTATTAAGAAGCGAGCGTGAAACAGCTTTTCGGCTCGTATTAAGTTGTCTTTGCTGAATTGAACAATCTTTTCGTCAGTGAAGGCACCATTCCTACCGATACAGCTACAGGCTCAATATCAAAAACATGATGTAAACAAGACACTTCACTCAAGTTTTTCTCTATATTCCTAAGGCATGCATGTTTTTATTGAGCATGTGATATAAAATTAAAATACAGCGATTTGTTTGATGAATTAAAATTTTACGTGTTTCACGTCAGGTTTTTAAATAATGCTCAAAATGAGCTCAGTAATTAAAAAGAATATTCTTAATTCAAAATTACAGAAAAAAATGTGTACTTGCTGTCTAGATCATAATTGAACGTACCAGGTTCAAATCCTCAGTTGAAATAAATAGTATTTCTCTTGAAAGAAAATTACAAACTTTGTCTGGATGAAAAACCTCCCTCAAGGGACTCTCCCACGGAAGTAACTTCTTAATCCTACATACAAAATACTAATAATTAATCAGAATATGGGTCGAGTCTCCTACTGCCTGCTGTCCAGATAATTATGAGCCGTTACGGACTGATCTATTCAAAGCAGAATACATAGTACCTGCGGTGTTAAAACATTTAGACGTTGATCGCCAAAAGCTACTAAAGGACATTTTCTTACAAAATTGATATTTTGACATATTTTTAATCTTATCATTTAGTTTTATCAAAATATTTTATCGAATAAGCTCTCAAGTCCTTAAAAAAATGCAATTTAGAAACGCAGTTTTTTCCTGAAGATACTAATTATGCATTTAGTTTAGTTCCAAATCATACTAAAACATTTCATTCCATAACTTAAATATTGTGTTATTATATATTGTACAATACCATTCCGAATAATGCGAAAAGAATAAAATAAGTTGGTTTAATAATATAGTAATAAGAGATTTTGGGCTTTCTGTGAAATTCCCTAGAATGGATATAGTACCTATTGGAAACCAACTTCTCAATTAAGAACTTCAAGAATACCCAATGAGGTATTATTTTCTTTATTGTTAAGGTCCTGTCTTACAGTGATAATTCTGAAGAAACAACTGACCAGACCTAAATTAAACTTTGAAAAGCATTTAGGACCTGATACTATCTTTGCGCCACGTATCCGCATTCGTTTCAGTACTCACTCTATAAAATTTATAGTATACACGAAAGGAGCATTGAGTGCACGATAAAACCTGGCAAATCCCCTCTAAATCAGAGGCACATTGGAGAAAGGCATTGGTCCCTTAGTTAACTGAATACTGATTAGTTTTCTCTTTGAAATGTCCGATCCTGTTGAACGAGCATTAGTGAACCCTTCACCTCTTAAACGCTCTGGTAAAGCCGTTTAAGGCAACCTTACAACATTTGCTGAAGAAATAAATTTCTGAATTAGGATAAAACACTGTCTTCATTCAGTTTATCCTTAATTATTTGAATTTTAGTTTAATTTAAGTCTTAAAATTTATCAACTTCCAATTATGCTTATTCAGATTCTTGCTTGCATCCCTATGAGATATATTGGCGGTAGTTATGAGATCCTGATTATCTGAGCTTTTGGTGTCCGACTTAGTCTCCCTTTGATTTCAGTATTTGCCTCACTGGTGAAATTGGTACGCTGTGTGATCTCATATGTCTATTGTTTATCCTTCACATGTCACAGAAAATATTCTGAGGTCTTCATGAGTTGATTTTATCGGTTTTTTTGTATATATATGGTTGTATATTATCATGTAGGTTTCTTTCTGATTGAAATATTCTGTCTTGGCTTAAATGCCCAATGTTTTAAATTTATTTCTCTTAAGTCCTTTTGTAGATTAGGAAAATTAAAAATATTGGACGAATGTGATAACCACCTAACGACCTTTTTTTTTAAACTCAAAATTAAATTTAAAATTTCTTAAATAGATCTTAACAGCCGTGGTAACTAGAAGTCGTGTGTTACCCGCACAAGATTTTTTTTTTCATAAATTAGATAAACAACTTGTTCAAAATCACATTATGGGCACTTCGCCGATATTATTTTAACATAAACGAACTCCGTCAACTTTATATCTACATCCTTCTCGTTGGAAAATTGAGTAAATCTTGGCGGAGGAATGTATAGAACATTTGCTCCTAAACAATGGAGCGTGAAGTGCCATTGTTGCCATTGTGTCCCAGAGAGACGGCAGGGAATCATTTAATTCCGCCTACCATCTCATATATTACATCCCTTTGTTGTTATCATCATTATGCTAATGTAAAAATCTATTATACAATAGTCTCAACGGTTCTAAAGTTTAAATTTAGATATTTAATTGGGGATCTTTGCATCCTGCTCAGCATATATGGTGGTCAAAAAATTCATAACACAGTCCAGTCAACTGGAATGCCAGCCAGAGAGAAAGTTTTGAAAGAGTTTAAATATATATATCACATCTTTTCCTAATACTCCATAATATTTTAGGAACTTCTAAAAACATTTTCATACAAAATTACCTATTATATGACTAACATTTGCCCATCTTATAAGTAGTGTATATAGTTCAAATGACTAGTGTTTCTGCAAAAAGGCTTAGGTCATAATTTTTATGAAAATGAGATTTGAGGAACTTCAAATAGAAAAAGAAATAATATTTTGTTTAAGTTCGTATTTTAATATAAATAATAGCGCCTTATGAAACAATAAAGTGATTCATTAAATACCTAGATATTTAAAGAAATATAGATGATTAAAGAAATACCTAGGCATGATTTAAAATTATTTTACAAAACTTTGAAAAATCTTCCTGTGAAGTATTGCTATGGTGAGAATTTCCGAATTTCAAGTATTAACCGGAAATACACGGTTTAACGTCCCCTGATCCCAAAGTCCTGCAAAACGTTGTGTGTGTCTCATTTGAAAACGGTCGTTGTAAAAAATGAAATAAATTTGAGAAGTATGTAGATTTTTCAGCAACTTAGAATCAGGCTAGAATACTTTATACATTTTGCACGGTATATACGTTTTTTGTTAAACTCGCTATATCAATGTGAAACTCAATGAGCATTAATATAGTACAGGTTTCGGTCTGATAAAAATAGTCTGGGAGGGCTTAAATGCCGATTTTTTAAATTTTCTTCTTCCGAAGCACCTGTAGATTAGAAAAAACTAAACTTTCCACGCTATTAGCATTGATAAAAAGCGGTTAAATATACAAGTTGGACGAATCTCATAACCAACTAAAAGAGAAAAGAGGAATAATATTTTTTAGAGTTTTTTTTTTTCCTCCGAACATGAGAATAGAAATAAAGACTATAAGATATTATACATATACCTTTTATTTTATTTTGTTTCTATTTATTGGGATATATTACAATTTGTTTCAAAATGAACTATAGTAATAGTGAAATGAGACCACATTCCTACAATTTATGTCCAGAAAGGCACCCGAACAATACTCCTTGCACTCGATGACGGAATAAATGTGGTCGACAACTCTGAGTCCTTGCTAAACCGTGGAATGTTGAGAGCGAAATCCAAACTGGTGGGAAGGAAAATTTTGAAATTTGGCTAGGATTCGTTTTAGAATGAGCTTTTCGAAGATTTTTGAGAGGATCGGAAGTAGGCAAATAAGTCTGGAAGATAACTTGCTGTCAGAAGGTTTGCCTGATTTTAGGAAAAGGATGGTAGTTGAGTGTTTCTATAAAAAAGGGAAATAGGTAGTGCGTAGGATACGGATATAGATATATGCAAGGAATGTAATGGCTTTAGGTGGAAATTGTCTCAAGATTTGAGGAGTAAAGAGATCGTATCCAGGGGATTTACTGAGAACATGATTTTTAAGAACATATTTCACCTCAGAGGGATAGATTGTATTAAGTGGTAAGAAGGCTAATATACCGTTAGAAAACTAAAAACTTTAGAGAATTCGATAAAAAAATATTATCTCATATACAAAGTTGCAAAAGCTGATGTAAAGTAACAAATAGAGCTATAAAATTAAGTTATTATACATAACGATAAACATAACAATTTTATCTAAAATATATCTTGCCAACAAAGCTGAATATATTTCTTTAAACGTTTTTCAATTCTAACTTTGTTTAATAGTTCTTAAATTACCTGGAAAAATCCAAATTTCATCAGAACCTTATTCATCATCCTAACCTTCTAGCACAATCCCTATCCAGCACCAATCATCCCTACAATCCTTCTCGAAGATTGAAACGGCGGTGGCCGAGAGACGTTTAAATTGGAGTTCTGACACTGGTCAGATCCTCCTCTCATGTACTGTATGTTTGTAGCTACAGTGCCCTAACTCAGTCTACACTGGCTCACACCGGTGATGCGGCTGAGATAAAGGCGCTGGGATCTTTTGGATTCTTCCACAAGTGGAGGAAAAAGCCCAGTCTGGGGTCCCTTTAGCAGTTCTATACATTGTATATAGTTATGATTGTTTGTATGATGTTTATTTATTTGCCAACTATTTATTTATCTCAATTATAGGTTGTTCTTTTGATTTGTTTTGTATTTTTATTTATTATTATTTTATTGTATATATATATATATATATATATATATATATATATATATATATATATATATATATATATATATATATATATGAATTTATTTACTTTCTATTTTATGTAATTTGACTTTTATTATTATTTTCTGTACATATTGTATGAATGTGGTCTCATATCAATATTACTATTGTTCACTTTGTAACAAATTGTAATACGTGTATATCTCACTAAATAAATATATATGAAAGTTCTTAAATTGATTATAACATCCAAAGTAAACGACAATCGTGTGATGCCCACACCAGATTTTTACTCACTTGTACTCAATCATTCCTTGTAAACAAGTGAACGATTACGGTGTAACTAGGTTTACCGCAAAGAAGTCCGTTGGGAAGCTGTTACACCTGCTGCGGTAACATCCCGTTACTCCGAGCTCGTAAATACTTTTCCGTTGGTTATTCCTTACCGATATGGAACATTGTTCCCATACCTTACCATTGTGAAGGAAAAGAGGACTGAAAGACAATATTTTCTCCTTCTTGAAAAGAGATTCATCGGGTCTTTTACAGTGATTACAAAATCTGTAACTGACCAGATTTTAGTAGAATGGTTATTAATGATTTCATAGCTGTAATGATATCCAATCCTACCGTTTCGAATACACAACCGAGACTTTTCCCTAGTTCGATAGCTACCTTCTAAATATTGTAAGGCTTTCTCGCAATCTGTAATATAATATTATTAAGAAAAATATTATTCAAGTAACGAAAACAATAACCTAAACGACACCCGACTTTCACTTACCTCGGTTGTTCAAATCAATTTATAAAATATTAAAAAAAGCTAATGTTGAAAAATTTTTAAAGAATTAAATTCAGCTTTGTTGTATATATATTAGGTACGTTAAATATAAACATAGATAATAATATCTTTATCTACAATAATAATTAATTGTAGTATTTTTTCGTCACTTTACATTACCTTCCCCAACTTTTTTTTTTTTTTATAAAATAATGTTTTTTTTCTAAAACCTTTAGCTTTCCAACATTATATTATACATCCGTACTACTTACTATGTCTACTTATGTTGGAGAGAAAAAAAAAATTACCTTAAATAATATGTTTGCTCCTTTATCATTTTATTTGTTAAATTTTATATTAATATAGCGAGTTCCATAAAAACCATTAGAGCCATTTTTTAAAAAAAAATAGTAAGAAGTTGCAGTATGCATGGGGTATAAAGTAGCTCTTATGGATCGCCGTTTTTGATGAAAAAGTAGCTGTAACATCTCAGGCAAAAACGTTTTTAAAACATGTACTCCATTCTTTCCAATATCCAGCTTCTTTTTTTTTTTTTTTTTTTTTTTTTTTTTTTTTTTTTTTTTTTTTTTTTATATCGTTATTATATTTTTGATTATATACTATTATCTGTTATATTTTCTTGTTTGTACATTTTTATTAGAATTAATTTTAGAGCTATTTTATTTCTTCTTTTTATTAGCTTAATTATATCGTTTTCAATTATTTGACTCTATTACTCCAGTCTTAAGACCATTTTTTATTTCCTTTTATATTATTTTGAAGCGACTCGTCCCAGAATAAATAAAGATTTATTATTTTTTTTTTTTTAATGAATATGAATAACTTCTAAATTTATTCACTTATTGCAAAATAATTATTTTAAGTTTTGGAGCATTATTAATTCTATGTATCTTTTTTTACATTTTCGGTTCAAACAAACGAGGCGTCTCTATGTATAGCATTTCCAAGTCAATTGTAACCTTTTCCAAGTCAAATGTAACTTTTTCCAAGTCAAATGTAACCTTTTCCAAGTCAAATGTAACCCTTTCCATTTCAAATGTCACCTTTTCCAAGTCAAATGTAACTTTTTCCATTTCAAATGTCACCTTTTCCATTTCAAATGTTACCTTTTCCAAGTCAAATGTCACCTTTTTCTTCACTCCTAGCCTAAAATATTCCGTTTTATTTATTTATTTATTGAAAAATAATTAGTTTAATTAAAATTATGGCTTTTTTAATAATTTTGGCATATCATATCACTGTTTTTTTTAGATATTTGATATCAAGTTCTGTTTTTACGAACTAATATTTTTAAAAAATATTTAGTTTTAAAATAGTTGTTGATTTTGAATTTTTAGAGGGGAGGGATAGTTTTTGGGAATAATTAATGTGTTTTCGGGTATTATAATGACGTTTTTCAAGATGTATTTTTTATCGCTCGCGTGCATATTAACTCGCATTTACTTTTAATGTTTTTTATTGATATAGGGATTCATTAATGTGTTTTCGGGTATTATAATTACGTTTTTCGAACTGTATTTTTTATCGCTCATGCGTATTTCAACTTGAATTTACTGTTAATGTTTTTTATTGATATAGGGATGAATTATTGTGTTTTCGGGTGGTTATGATTACGTTTTTCGAGCTGTATCCTTTATCGCTCATGCGTATTTCAACTTGCACTTACTTATAATGTTTTTTATTGATATAGGCATAAATTGTTGTGTTTTCGCATAGTTATGATTACGTTTTTTGAGCTCTATCTTTTATCGCTCTTGAATATTTCAACTTGCATTTACTGTTAACGTCTTTTATTGATATAGGGATTAATTATTGTTCTTTCGGGTGGTTATGATTACGTTTTTCGAGCTGTATTTTTTATCGCTCATGCGTATTTCAACTTGAATTTACTGTTCATGTTTTTTATTGATATAGGGATTAATTATTGTGCTTTCGGGTGGTTATGATTACGTTTTTTGAGCTGTATTTTTTATCGCTCATGGATATTTCAACTCGCATTTACTGTTAACGTCTTTTATTGATATAGGGATTAATTATTGTGCTTTCGGGTGGTTATGATTACGTTTTTCGAGCTGTATTTTTTATCGCTCATGCGTATTTCAACTTGAATTTACTGTTAATGTTTTTTATTGATATAGGGATTAATTATTGTGCTTTCGGGTGGTTATGATTACGTTTTTCGAGCTGTATTTTTTATCGCTCATGGATATTTCAAATCGCATTTACTTTTTATGTTTTTTATTGATATAGGGATGAATTGTCGTGCATATGGGTGGTTATGATTACATTTTTTGAGCTCTATCCTTTATCGCTCATGCGTATTTCAACTTGCATTTACTGTTAACGTCTTTTATTGATATAGGGATTAATTATTGTTCTTTCGGGTGGTTATGATTACGTTTTTCGAGCTGTATTTTTTATCGCTCATGCGTATTTCAAATCGCATTTACTTTTTATGTTTTTTATTGATATAGGGATTAATTATTGTGCTTTCGGGTGGTTATGATTACGTTTTTTGAGCTGTATTTTTTATCGCTCATGGATATTTCAACTCGCATTTACTTTTAATGTTTTTTATTGATATAGGGATTAATTAATATGTTTTCGGGTATTATAATTACGTTTTTCGAGCTGTATTTTTTATCGCTCATGCGTATTTCAACTTGAATTTACTGTTAATGTTTTTTATTGATATAGGGATTAATTATTGTGCTTTCGGGTGGTTATGATTAAGTTTTTGATTGATTATTTTGTTTTTAGTTCTCATTATAACGTTGCTGGAATATACCTACATCATTTAGCTTTTTTTTATTTATTTTTATCTTATTTTTTTTTAAATTATTTTTTTATAAAAGGAAAAGTTATAGTTCCTTTTTTAGCGTTCTGTGTAAGTTTTTTTAACTAAATATTTTATAATGGACCCACTTCCTAACTTGTTCTTACAATTATTTGATAATTTAATTGAGGAATCGTTTATTCTATTTTCGGGTGTTGTAACATTATTTGATCCTTATTTGTTATCGCTTTTACTCATTTCAAGTTATGTTCCTGTTTCATGAATATTTGATAGAGTGATCGTTTATAGTGTTTTCGGGAATACTAATAGAGTTTATGACATTTTTTTATAGCTAGTGCACATTTTAACTTAAATAAAAAGTGATCTAAAACAATGCGCAAGCGCGATGTAACATCCAGTTCAAAAAAGTAATCAGAACGTGCAAAAACAACAATAAAAAGCATTGTGCAACAGCCTAAACAATAAAAAGATAAGAAGTAAATGCAAGTTGAAACGCGAACAAACGACAATAAATACAGCTCAAAAAACGTAATTACAAACGCAAATACAATTAATAACCTATATATCAATAAAAAACGTTAAAAGTAAATGCGAGTTGAAATACGCATGAGCCATAAAAGATAGAGCTCAAAATACGTAACCATAACCACCCGAAAGCACATTAATTAACCCCTATATCAATAAAAAATATTAAAAGTAAGTGCAAGTTGAAATACGCATGAGCGATAAAGGATAGAGCTCAAAAAATGTAATCATAACCACCCGAATGCACGATAATTCATCTCTATATCAATAAAAAACATTGAAAGTAAATGCGAGTTGAAATACGCATGAGCGATAAAAAATACAGCTCGAAAAACGTAATCATAACCACCCGAAACAACAATAATTAATCCATATATCAATAAAAGACGTTAACAGTAAATGCAAGTTGAAATATCCAAGAGCGATAAAAGATAGAGCTCAAAAAACGTAATCATAACCACCCGAAAACACAACAATTAATGCCTATATCAATAAAAAACATTATAAGTAAGTGCAAGTTGAAATATGCATGAGCGATAAAAGATAGAGCTCAAAAAATGTAATCATAACCACCCGAAAGCACAATAATTAATCCCTATATCAATAAAAAACATTAACAGTAAATTCAAGTTGAAATACGCATGAGCGATAAAAAATACAGCTCGAAAAACGTAATTATAATACCCGAAAACATATTAATTAATCCCTATATCAATAAAAAACATTAAAAGTAAATGCGAGTTGAAATACGCATGAGCCATAAAAGATAGAGCTCAAAAAACGTAACCATAACCACCCAAAAGCACAATAATTAATCCCTATATCAATAAAAGACGTTAACAGTAAATGCGAGTTGAAATATCCATGAGCGATAAAAAATACAGCTCAAAAAACGTAATCATAACCACCCGAAAGCACAATAATTAATCCCTATATCAATAAAAAACATTAACAGTAAATTCAAGTTGAAATACGCATGAGCGATAAAAAATACAGCTCGAAAAACGTAATTATAATACCCGAAAACATATTAATTAATCCCTATATCAATAAAAAACATTAAAAGTAAATGCGAGTTAATATGCACGCAAAATATTAGTTCGTAAAAACAGAACTTGATATCAAATATCTAAAAAAAACAGTGATATGATATGCCAAAATTATTAAAAAAGTCATAATTTTAATTAAACTAATTATTTTTCAATAAATAAATAAATAAAACGGAATATTTAAGGCTAGAAGTGAAGAAAAAGGTGACATTTGACTTGGAAAAGGTAACATTTGAAATGGAAAAGGTGACATTTGAAATGGAAAAAGTTACATTTGACTTGGAAAAGGTGACATTTGAAATGGAAAGGGTTACATTTGACTTGGAAAAGGTTACATTTGACTTGGAAAAAGTTACATTTGACTTGGAAAAGGTTACAATTGACTTGGAAATGCTATATTTCTCATGAAGAATGAGACGTTTCGGGCTGTGACCGATAAATGATATTTTTTTCTTTTCAGCTGCTAACCTTAACTGAAATCATAGGAGTCTGAAGTACTCTGCTTGTTTCGACGTCTGTTTGTTATTTCGTTTAGTTATTTACCTGTTTGGCAGAATTACCGTTATACGGATCGTAACAAGTAACCAGTTTTTGTGTATTCACTATGTAAGGTAGTGTATTTATTTACAAAGTGTTGAGATACTTTTGTGATTACGTATGATACTACAGGTCCAAGTGAAATGATCTGAGAGAGTGACGGTGCAGAAAGATCTACACTCTTCATCTGCTGATGTCCGACATTATCAAAGACATGCCTATTGGCATTTGATGCCGGCTGGCTCTCTGCTACCTGTTCGATGGCTCTTATATAACCGACCGCTTTGTTATTTCCTGTCCTCTGTCCCTTCATTCAGTAGTATCTGTTTCACTAAGCTAATTATCCCCTTGTAATTAATCAATTATTATCATTAGTGTATCTGTTTCAATCTAATTATTGTTATCGCAATAAAGAACTAATAACAAAGATGATCAATGCATTCATGTACAAATGTTAAGTAATTTTAATCACGTTTTAACTTAATGTTATATTGCTTCAGCAGTTCCCAATTTGTTAATTGTGATTAAGAAATAAAACGTTTGAAAGACACGATTCAGATACTGGTATCGAATTATGTGAATGGTATAAAAAATACAGAATCCCTAAAATCTGAGTATTATAATTTTAAATGTCGGTAATATCTCTAATTTCATGATAATTATTTATTTATTATATTCTTTAACCATCACTTATAATTTTTTTTATTTTTATCATTTCTCTTATTGTTTCTTTTTTATTTATTATGGATTGTATATTTCTTTTTTTTTTTTTTTTCTTACTCTAATACAGTAATTCTCTTATTATTGTATACTGTATTATTCTAAAGGGACTTGTCCCAGTGTAAATAAAGAAATTGTTAAATAAATTAAATAAATAAATTAAATTTTGAAAAATTTTAACATCTTATTTATCGTTTACTTATAGAATCGCAAACTTTGACATCATACAGATATAACTTTTTTTCTAAGTTTAAAACAATAACATCGTTCTGGAATAATTATTAACCCTATAGTATAAAGTTATTTAAACTGATTTAAAAAATTAAATTCTATATTTATATTATATTGGTTTGTAAAATAAGTGTAGCGTTTTTCAATCTTTCATTTTAATCCTCTCTGTGTTTATAAAATCATGTTTACTTAGTCAATAATGTTTAAATATTCCAAAGAAGGATTAGTAAAGCTGCTTTTATGCATTAGTTTCAACCGAGATTCCTTATCTCTAAGTGGCATTTCTCTTGCTGAAAATGGAAGGGAACAAATTTCATTTTCGTCATTTTAGAAGAGAATTGAGACGTTGATTTCCAAAAGATACTATATCCATTCTAGGAAATTTTACAGGAGGCGCGAAAATCACTAATTATTATATTATTAAATTAGCTAATTTGATTTTTTTCACATTAAAATCCAGAATTATTTTTTTAGTATATTAATAACATCATATTAAAGATATGAAATGAGATTTTTTGGTATAATTTGGAACGAAATTAAATGTGTAATTATTTCCTTTAGAAAATAATGATATTTCTAAATTGCGATTATAAAGGGCTTGAGTGTTCATTAGATAAAATTAAATAGGAGATTTAGATATAACTAATTGATGAGAATACAAATGTGTAAGAAAATCAATTTTGTAAAAAATGTCCTTTAGTACTTTTTGGAAATCAACGTCTCAATTGTAAAATATTAATCTTAAAATATTTTTTTTTAAATAATACAATACTTTAATTAATTGAAAGTTTAAAGGTTATACAAAAATAAGTGATAACTTTGTCCAGTTCGCATTATTTCATGACAAACTTTCTTCTCTGAGAATCAAAAAATTGATTTTAGAATAAGTATCCTGGAAATATAAATGTTATTTTTAACTTTCAAACTTTTTTTTTCTATTATGAAAAAAATAAACCGCATAAAAATATGAAATCAATGTTTTGCACATTTTATGAGCCAAAACGAGGTATTTATCTATTAAAATCCTGTTATTTTGCTTGTGGCTGTGTGGCTAGCACGCTAGACTACCACGCAAAAAGCTGTGGGTTCGAATCCCAGTCCCAGAAGGACTTATTCAAGTATCTAATTAAATGGGGATTCACTTACAACTTCCCCGGGTATGTGAGAAGCATCAGACAACCGGTGGCTACTCAGAAAATTGAATGAAGACCCTATCCTATAAAATATCATTCAGAATCACAATGAGGAAATTGAGGAAACTACACCGCGCGGCCAAGGATCTCCAAGGTCTGTCGCACCAACCGAAAAATACAAAACAAAGTCCTGTCATTTTTAATTGATACTACCAACTTTTTTAATAATTATATTTAAAAAAAAAACAAAAAAAAAAAAACATCAGGTTAAAAGATATATATTAGAAGATATTTACAACGGTATACATTGCTTGTTAATTTTTATTAAGAATAATCTAGTTTAAACTGAGTGAGGGTAATGGAGATGTATTAGAAGTTTTCATTTTTTTCTTTGTCCTAACATTTGTTATATTTCATCAGAAGTAAAAGATAAGTATAGTGTAATTACTATGTTTTGAATTTTAAGCAATTATTTTTTTTAATTTAATAGCTAGCCTTAATCTATATTTTAAACATTTTTTGAGCCAGAACTACGTATTTATCTATTAATTTTCTGTAATTTTATGTTGACGATAATTTAATAATAATAGATTGAAAGGGAATTCATTATTCACCAAAAGGAAGTTTAAAATTATCGACAAATAATCTTTAGTAAACTCTATGTTATATTTTTGTTTTCATTGAAAATTATAAAATCTAAATAAATTAAATGTATACCTATTTCAGATATGTGAGGTGAATTTTTTTCTTGAACTTGATGACATTAAAAGAGGTGACTTTCATTATTATCTTTCGTCTTTATGGATTCGAGATGGAGCGAGAGAAATCGGAATTCGTAGAAATTAGTTGTGTTCCGCTGAAATAATGCTGTAACTGACCTTTTTGTAAGATACTCATCTTCGAAAATTTCACCCAATGATATAATCAAGGAGCAGTACTGAGGAATCCATCGGCATATGATGAAAAAAACATTTCTTTTTTATAACGGAAGAAGGAAGTGGTTATGCCTTATAAATTAAATATCGTTGGAGAAACAAAACAAATTAATCACCTAGACTAGACTGATAATTATTTTTTGTAACGATTTGATTCTTGATTAATATATTTTTCCTCTTAAATCTTCTACGTGCTGGAAGGTCTTAGAGCAGAAGCGTGCTGGAGTAATAGCATTAATTTTATTTCTTCCCTGACGGCATTGCTCTCCTGAGCCAATCAGGTTCCCTAATTCAATGCTCCAACTCTGAGGAGAGCAGGTTGTGCGGGCTTGCCTACCTAATACGCCTTCACTTTCACTCAACTAACGGTATGAGGCTGTTGAACCTCAGAATGCAATAAAAAAGGATCGGTGGCAGAATTTACAATTTCTGTGTTTATTTATATAAATATTGATAACAGCTGTTCATTTTTTTAAACATTTGCCTAGATTAATCAGGGTTGATTGGTCGTGTCAGATATGGAAATCCTTTATATCCTATATCTTTCACTCCTTCACAAATCGCACAGCAAAAAGTAATAATAATTCTTTATTTATTAATAATTCAAGTCTCTTCAGAATAATGTTAGAGGAAATAAAAAGTGTACTTTAGAGTCCTAGAGTATAGAAACTGTGAACATCTGTGAATCAATATAATTAAATAACTAAAAAAAAATAGATTATACTAAAAATGTACGAAAAAGAAAAAAATAACATTCATTAGATGAAGAAAAAGATTAAAAAAAAAAATAAAATAAAATACTACTTGTAAAAATATTTTATTTTATTTTTTTTTTCACGTTATTTGTTGATTTGCACCTGTCAGCAGTATGTGACAATTAGCAAGTAGGATAGAATAATCAACAAAATAATGACATGTCAGGCATGAGGAAGGACAGTACCCAGCAGCACGTCTTCTCGTCAGGGTTTTTTTTTTTCATGTATGGTATATACATTTAAAAAAAAATACAATTCTTTAGAATGTTTTTAACATAATATATAATTAGATCTTATATCTTTGAGAAGTTAATAATTTCAACTAATATGTGCTGTTGAGTGTACCGAATAAAATGAAAATTAAATAAAAGTATATGTCTGCTTAATTTGTTGATTTTCCCCTTAAATTAGCATCTAATTGGGATTATTTGGGAATTGAATTTACAGGAAATGGGTCAAGAGACGGGATTTAAATGTTGAGAGGGTTTATGAGTCCCGGATAGAAGAAGGAATGGAGTTCAATAAGGATGCGGATCGGAATAAGAATGATATATCGAAAGCTATGGATCGATAGAACGCTATGTACAAATCAGAAAGTTGATTATAAGAAAATCCTCAACTAATGATTTAATAACTGCCGAAGCCCTCTATCTGATGCTCAAGAAAGCTCAAATGTTCCTCACAATAAAATTGAATACAAAATACAATTGGCTTGAGCCTATTCCTGACACATTAGAAATGTTAAATCAAAAATGTACAAGTGTAAAAAAATATTTTACGTTATCAAACAAAACTTTTAGTAAGCTTTTAAATTAAATTAAATATGTACTCAGTACTATTAGGAAATAGCACTAATTTTCAAATGCGGCTTTAAAGGAATCGTGTGTGTAGTTAGTTTTTTATTTTAATATGAAATCATAGGGTGAACAATCATAAATAATAAACGATTAGAATACAACCGAAACCCGATTTCATCTAAAAGGTTTGAAAAGAAGAATTTTATCTCTCAAAAACTATAAATAATAAATAAATCATAGTTAGAACATATCATTTGTTTCATAGGATTCTTTGTAAGAAGGGCTATCTTTATTTTTATTACCTATTAGACGTTGAAAGATCCTAATAGTCATAATATATCAATATTAATGTATTATATTGTATGATTGTGATCTTATAGCATCATTATTATTGTCCATTTGGGTCTAATTCTAGGTAATATATTTAAATACATAAAAAATTATTACTATTACTATTTATTGTTTTCTTAGTTTAGCTACTGTATATATAAGACTGGAAGTATGCAACCGTATATATTGTTTGTTTGTTATATCGTAGTTTGAACCGAGCGAAGATAATGGAGACGAATTTGAAATTTAATATTTTTTTTTCTTTATCCTAACATTTATCATATATCATCAGATCTCGAAGATAAGTATACTGTAATTACCAAGTCATCATTTCCCGAACCTTCAAATATTCAGCGCCCATATTTATTGCCTGTGCCCGCATCTTGATAGGCCTGAGATATGGAAGTCCTTGGTAGTGGAAAGTACACAACATACCAAAAGCAGGTACCGAAAGCCAAGGACCATATCGGCAATTATTTGCGATTCATCTTTGTGTTCTCGGGAGGGATATTTATTATTCGGCCGCTGGGAGGCCAAGATCGTTATTCATCTTACCTCCTTTGAACCGGTGACAAATGTGCGGTTTACTTAGTTAATGTTTCACTTCCAAACTCCTGCCTCGCGCTATGTGGTATGAAACTATTAAAGCTAAAGAGAAAGCATACTATTTAACATGAACTTTATTACTCATGATACTAATTCTCGTTTTTTCTTCGTATTTGAATGATCATCAATACTTTAGCTAAATTCAAACATACAATTATTAAAACGTTGATGTATCAAACTTGAAGATTATAGTGTTCTCTGTTTTATCCATACTTCCGTACGTACTCCGTAAGAAACCTTAGAGTCATAATTGATCAGAACCTATCTTGAAGCAATCATATTTCTCAAATTACCAAAAAATCCATCGCTGTCCTAAAACAATTTCTAAGATTTCGTGACTCTATCCCACCTAATACCCGTATGCTACTCTTCTCTTCGCTCAATTTTCCCCAATTTGACTACGGTTGCCTCGTGTATGGCGGGCTGTCTGGGAAATTTGATATGAGACTCAGACTTGTTTAATTAGAATTGCATGTTGAATCCCCAGACGCTCCCATGTTTCTAGCAGGTATACAGAGTTAAATTGGTTTTATCGCTCGTTCCGTCGGCAGTACCTCCTAGGTGTCTGTCTCTTCCGATTTTTTAAAAACCCTTTTATTCTTGATATGCTTACCACTGGTTCCTCTGTCCATTCAGTAAACACTAGGTCCCAACGCATAAACTTGTATATATATTTTCACAGATCTGTCTCCTTCAAAAAATCCTTTGTCATTCGTGCTTTCCAATTTTGGTATTCCTTGCCTATATCCATTCGTAAAGACTTATCATTATCTACTTTTAAACATCAAGTATTTCTTCATCTTTTAAAGTATCAGTTTTCCATGTATGTAAAGTATTAATACGAAGAGGAAAGGATAAAAAATAAAATAAAGGACTAAAAAGAAAATTGGTGTCTTATAAATATCTAGTCATATTGTGGGAACAGATATTTGACTTTGTACTCTACTTTGAAGAGAAACAAAAAAAATCATAGAACCCATAATTCGATTACGGTTAGGGTGGAAAATAAAATTTTAAGTTTTTTTATTTTTATTTTTAGGAATTCCTGTAAAATATTATTGTTCTACCATCTGCTCCCACAATATGTCTAGACATTTATGAAGCACCCAGTATATTTCCTTTTTAAACTGCATACGGGTTAAAACGTAACTCCTTGATGTTTGATTATATTATAAATACATATAAGTGTGCTCATGCATTACTATATTCGTACGATATCCTTATATAGTAGCAATTAAAAATAATAGATATAATTATTTTGTCGATGCCTAAAAAGGTATCTGAACCCTGTAAGATTACAGAAAGCAGTCTTTGAAGCTGCGTTGTTTAAGTTGCGAAAGTAAAACGAGTGCAAGGACTTAGCTAAGTGTTATGCCAAGTAGGTATTAGCATTACCTAAGCATTCCTTAGTGACACTGGCACTTGATAGTAAAAAATATTTCAATAGGATAATCGGAGGCACGGCCATGTTATCTAAGGTAATTTTATGAGAGTGTGCGGGTCGGCTGTTGATCAAGAAACGGGTACGTGTTGAAGAAGAAACGAAACTTTTTTAAGGTTTGTTTCACATTAACTAGATTAATCGTGATTATAACTGGGTTCATATTAAAGTTTCGTTAGTAAGAAGGTATTTACGGTCAACAAGAAAAACTATTCTAACCACATTTAAGCTGGGAACTGTATGTACTGATTTAAAAAAAAGTTGACACCAATTTCTAACATAACCCCAGAATGCATTTATATTTCACGGCATTTCCATGAAAGAGTAATTAGAGTTGAACAAAAAAAAAAAAAAAAATTAACACCATCCCAGAAACAAAATTCTCAATATATTGAAAATAAATCTATTATATCAAGGAACAAAAATCAATGTTGAAAGCTTATGTGGATGAAAACAATTAGTATTGATCATTATCCATTACACTATCAATGTCAATAATATACATATCAATACCCAAGCTTTTGATTGAACTTTTTTGGGTTCATATTTCTCAAGGACTACTGATTTGCTTTCTTTTATCTTCTTCAATTTTCTTCTAGAGAAATTACTTTTATTGGTTATTTTATTTATTTTTTGCTAGTGATAATTCATAGGTTAGTGTTTCTATTGCCATTCAGATCAAGATAATAATTATAAAACGAAAATTATAGTAGGAATACGATCAATTTTAACAATATAACAATAAAATATCTTACTTTCTCAAATTTCAAAATGTTTTTTTAATTAAAAAATGTGAAGCACTCAGAAAAAAAGAATTAATACATAAAATGTTATGGACTGGGGCTAAGCAATATACTTTAAAAATATATTTTTGTCATGCATCTCATGGCTAAATTTTAATTTAGTTAATTTCAAAGTTTGTACATTTTTAATCTTTACCTTTTTAACGATCTTGTACATTTCTAAGGCTGGAAGAATTTTAGGCCATATATTAAACAGAAATATCTAACTCTAAGCCGAATATAAATCTTTTTATATTCTCCGCTACATAAATGTTCGATTAATATTAATCCTAAATACTTGCATTTGGTTGCTGAAACCCTTAATCAATATACAAACCTCACAAATCCACGGAATTATTTATTTAATTTCATAATTATTATTATTATTGGTTTGGTGCTACAACACGTTGATGCGTCCAGGCCTCCTCAACCAGCAACCTCAAGAAGTTTCTGTCCTGTGCTGCAGCCATCCGATTGTGGAGTCCTAAACTCCTCGCATCCGCAGCCATACAATTTACAATAATACATTAATTTCATAATGGTAACAATAAAAAAAAGTTTTTTTTTTTTATAAAATTTGATTGAAGAGTACATGGTTGATTGAATTGTTTTTTGTTGAAACATGAAATATTTTTTAAGAATATTATCTCCTTTATAAAAAAAAACAACTGATATTTTTCATTTATTCAAAAAACTAAATTTACAGATTCCTATCCCTCTGCTTGTTTTGAACACTGTAAAAGGCGAACGGATGAAGGCGCGACATCTAGCTAACATATGTACTGGCCCTGTAATAAATACAACTAATGACAGGTGTATCCAGGCTATTTTAGAATATAAATAAAAGAGAGAGGAATCCCAAGGACCTTTGGGAAGATAAAAAAAAAAAAATTATGTCTCTGGGGTTAGTCGCCAAGGAGGAGCGGGCGAGATCCGGTTCGTTGGCGTCATATTATCCTTCATCCCTTCGCGACGCCTACGCCAAGAGTTAGTCATCTGCGGCTACTGAAGTGGTACCCTGCGGGTGTATAGCCATCTAACAGCCTTCTTATTTCCATCTAAGATATAATAATACTTTCCGAGTTCTCTTCGTTTATCCATTTTCTGTAAGTTAGGAAATCTAGTCTCTTAAATTGATGTTCTATTGCTATAATACTATTTAGCAATGTTCACCTGATTCTACTGCTTGACCACCTTAGTTTCTTCAGAATTATTGAACAACAGCAACTTGACAAGAGTAGTCGAGGTCTGAAAACATATTATCAACTGTCGCAAGAGTACGGTCACTAAAATACGATTCGGTTATGACCTGTCCGGATTAATTGCATCGTATTTTAAATTTTCTTCCTCTTGACGTTTCCTCTTACGAAATTATGAAAAATTTGATTTGTTTCCAAACATGATATTACCTATTCCTCAAACCGTAGTTATTCCTATGCCTAAATCCTTCAATCAATCTTAGAACGTGATTTCATGAATTTTACAATATATTCTACCACCCATGATTCCTATATTCCTAAGAAAGGAAACTCCCTTAAACTTTGGCATCTTCGGCTCTAATTTTGTATTGTAGTAATAGAGGATATGCGTATGTCGTTTTATAGTTTATATAACACAACATTTTCTGTACTTTTCAAGCTCTGCGTCATTCATCTTTTTCCTGTATGAGTACTTTTGTTAAAGTCGTTAACGAGAAAGGTGGTCGAATGCCTTGACCTATTTTCTGGGTTAACAGATGTTAGCCGATGACTACCTTTAAGCGGTAAATTCCCATAATCACTTTCATATCTGACTCAGAACTGGAAAGAACAGCATCAACGATTTAAACGATGTTGCTCAATATAGCGTGCAACATTTCTTTCTTTCTTTTTCTGTTAATTCATTTAAGGCTTAATAAAAATGTTGAGAACGCTCAAAATTGTTCGTATAACTAATACATGAAACGTTAACATGAAAGGCGCTTATTGCCCTCGATGTTCTAAAACCATCAACATCAAAGACCTCCTACTATCCAGTTCCCGACGAGCGCTGACCAGCACAAAGAGGCAGGGGTCAGGTGGCTATTAATCGCGAGGCCTCGGACACAAGAAGGCCGGGACTATAATGTACGGCCCCGCGGACAATGCCCGATCTGAAAAACAAACGTTTTATTATCCTCCTTCTTCAGGGAACCTTCTGCGTTTTTTTTTTTTGTTTTTTTTTCTGATCAGGCAATGGGCCGTCGCAGACCGGCGTCGTAAGATCTATAAGGATGCGTAAAAAACAAATCTTATGTTGAAGCAGATCTATGGGTGTATATACTCCTACTGACTACCCATGCACTTAATTCCCTATTGAAATCCAAAAACAGCAATATTCGATCTTACAAACCACCATAGACCAAAACCAATGGCAAATATATTTTATCTATTGGGTTGTAAAATAAGTTCTTAGCGTTTTTTAATATTCAATTTAATCATCTATGTATTTATGAAATCATGTTTATTTGGTCAATAATATATATATTTTTTTAAATGGTTTCATTGAGGTGCTTTTATGCCCCAGTTCCCTTATCTTGAAGTGGTATTTTGTATATGTATATATGTATTGTATATATGCGAATAACATTTCCCATAAACGAAGAAAGTCCAACAGGATCGATTGAAGTCTGTAAAGAGGGTTTCTTTGTCCGAGGTGGAAAAAAACAATAAAGAACTCTCATATTTGTTACAAACCAATTTAGCAAAACCATACTATGTTCAAGTGCGAAAATTGTATACAAGACCACAGTGAACCTGAGCATACATAATGACTATGTATAGAAGTTAAAAATTTTTTTTTCATATTAAATTTTTTTAAATATTGTGTTTATAATATTTTTTGAAACATTGGCTTTTTAAATTCATAATGTTATAATAATAATTACATTACTTAATAAATGCGTTTTAGTAAATTAAACCTGTATTCAGTGGCAAAAGTCAGACGTGAGAGATTCCCTCACACGCAACCAATCGTGTTACAGTTGGACTAGCGACCAATGACGGGTTAATATGGTAATGTATACATTATATACCGACCTTCACTTAAAGTCGGCCAGATAGAAACGAAATGAAGATTTAACCTAAATACTTGCAGCTGAGCTGCTTATGCTTAATAGGATTTACTCATAAGACTTGAGATTAATAGAATTGCTTAGAAAATGAGGATTAATATGACTACGTCCATGTTACAATGCCTTAAATTAATTCATGATTCCGACATTTTCTCAGAATCAAATGTATCCGTGTAGGGAATAGTGAATAGTACGTCCGCTTGGATCCATTAATATGTTTAATAGCTTTGAAATGCGAACCTTCTCGAAGACATTAAATACGGTGTAGAGTTATTACATTATGCCGAACGTCACCGGAAAGTGAGAACCTGGCAGTCAGGCCTTTTAGAGAAAGACGTAGCTAATTACACGATATGGGAGGGAATCTATTCCACGGTGGTGAGGTTGCATAACTACTCCCCAAAGGTCACCTACAGGTCCTCCCGAGATTAATGGAGTTATTTCGGCAAGTGCTTGTGCTGTAGGCTTGTATCCTGGGGGATCACTATGGGTAGAAGATATAAGGTTTAAGATAATAAATTTACGGCATAAATTACTTGAGCATAGACACATGCATATATTAATCTTTTAAACCTGTAATGGAGTCTTGTGTTCAGTATTTAGTAAAAACTATATTATTTCTGGGCCAGGATTAGAGCAGGTGATTCAGTCTATACCACTCTCAACCGTCAGGTTTATCCCCAAGGGCACCTGCATCATAGTATCTGCCCTTAGGGTAGATCCACAGAAGATAAAAAAAAACATAGGTCAACACTTAAGTTTGGGCAGTGTTCTTATACAATCTCTAATTCATTTAATGCCACAAAAAATGAAGCACTGATAGTGGACCCCACTATCAGATATGAAACAAATGACCAGGAACAAGGCAAGAGGATTCAAGAGGAGAAAGAGAACATTTATACAAAATGTATTCCATACCTGAGGGAAAAATTTCGTGAGGAATTCGGCGAAAGGGAATTTAAAGTCGTGGGACTTTGGTTTGGAAGCAGAGGGGCCACCCCAGTAGCCACTGGATTATTTTTAGAGAATTATGGACTCGGAAAAAATGAGATGCAAAACATGGCGGAGACCATAATCTTGGACTCACTGGGAATCCTGCATCACCATATATATTGAGGCTGGTCTGGATTTTCAGATGTCCATGATCGATTTCAAAATTAGTAATATGTATGTATTTCCTATTTGGCAGAATCTCTCTCTATCTTTTTTCTTTAAGATTGTCTTCGGGATTGATGCGGTATGCTGTGTACTGATAGCAACTCAGCGAAGTTGAGCAGCAGATCCAAATTGGAATTCCTCCTCTATGAGAGATTGTTTGATTAGTAGGGCATAATTTTAAATGTTTCTGCGAAAGGTCTAACATTAGGCTGCTAGATTCTCTTTGGATTTTTTAAGATGGTCATTTGAAAACTCCAATAAAAACCAAGCGATTGAGTGCAATCTCGCCATTAACACTTCCTTACTCGGGAGCTGCACTACAAACAATACGAGTCCTTACTATGTGTTGCGTTGAAGGAATAAATGGTATGAATATAAATATTTGTAAAGCCTATTATTGTAACATGGACTTAGTCATATTAATCCTCACTTTCTAAGCAATTCTATTAATCTCAAGTCTTATGAATAAATCCTATTAAGCATAAGCAGCTCAGTTGCAAGTATTTAGGTTAAATCTTCATTTCGTTTCTATCTGGTCTACAATATTTAAAAAAATTTAATATGAAACAAAAAAGATTTTTAAGTTCTATACATAGCCATTATGTATGCTCTGGTTCACTGTGGTCTTGTATACAATTTTTGCACTTGAACATAGTATGGTTTTGCTAAATTGGTTTGTCACAAATATGAGAGTTCTTTATTGTTTTTTTTCCACCTCGGACAAAGAAACCCTCTTTACAGACTTCAATCGATCCTGTTGGACTTTCTTCATCAATTTTTGATAACTTCTTCATGTATGTTTTTAGTTTATGGGAAATGTTTGGAACGGAGTACCTACGTTTTTGTTTCATAGTTCTAAAGATAGGTCTTTCAGATATTCTTTTTTGAGATTTTTTGACCTGTGTTACCGAAATAAATAATTTATTGACTATTTAAAGTAATTTAAAAACTATTTATTGCTGTTACACTCATCATAGTAAAAAAAATATTCCAATGGCCAGGTACAACTAATTCTCGAAACATTGTAATTTGACTTCATCTGGTCGACTACATCGATACCACCATAGAACAAAGCAAAGAGAAGGATGGAGATCTTTGTTGGGGTAGGCTATGACTCCACACTTGGGTCTTAACGCTAACTTACAATAATTATAACTATTCCAAATACGAAAAAAAAAAATGTAGACACATTTGAGTCCATTCAGCATCACTTTAATGAGTGTTCAAAAAATCAACATATATATACATTTATGATATATTTTATTTATTTCATCTATAAATACGAAGCGAAAAAACATTTTTTTTCTATTAGTACATACCAATTAAAACTTTAAACATATTTTTTTGGTTAATGAAATCCAATTCCTGAGAATGGATAATTCGAGGTCATCTCCCTTGTAAAATCCAACATGTTACGTTCAAATACTCGGCAGTTGTGCAAATTATTTTCATAAAAAACTGTAACTTTTTTGAACGAAACTTAATTCTATACTCAGAGTAAAAAACATCATCTATGACTTTTAATATGAAATGAAATAAATGTGTTAATTTTAAAATCGTGTGTTTCATTGCAGAATTGGCCTTAAGATAAAATATAATATATAAATACAATGTATCTTCTAGTATGTTTTTAATAAAGCATTGTTTTTTGTTTTTTTTATTGAAGTGTATAACAAAATAGAGACTAGTTTAGTAAATATTACGTCAAGAATTGTACCACAGTATTTAATGTGTGTATTCAACCTATTATTTAACAGTAATCTTACTATATAAGAATGCTTCCATTGGGAAGCTTCTCTACATGTGTTTCATGCCTTTTCATATTTCATTCCAATTTACTTGTTGTATTCCATTAAAAAAAAAAAAAAAAAAAAAAACCTGTACCACTACAACCCATGGGGGGTCTTGGGCTCAGTACATATAGAGATTCTTACTGTTTCTAAGCCAAAGGCAGTTCAATGAGGTGATTAGGCCTTAATCGCGCTCAGCCGCCAGGTTTTTCCCCAATTAATTTGGGTACCCGCTTTATAGAGGCTGGGTCTGCCCCAGGAGGGTCTCCATACCCTAGGGTCGCCCCCCGGCTGAATTAACAGAATAAATAATATTCTGCCACAGCGGGGATTTGAACCCAGGACCGGAGTACACCAGACTAGCGCTCTATCCACTAGACCAGGCCGCTCCCTGTATTCCATTATACAGTTGTAAATTCCAATAAATAAATAAAAAATCTTACTATAAAACATAAATTTAATTCTAGTTGGTTCTGTCGATATATTTTTTAAATAATTATGACAAGTTAAAAAAATTACAATTAATATTATAAGCTAATGGATCGAGCATTAGGCTACTGTTTTCCAGGTTTCAATTTCGAATACCTTTGGTCCAGAATTATTTCTGTTATTTCAGCCTTGAAGATGGCCCTGGGGTATGAATACCTTTCTGAGGCACACTCAGCCTTTATAAATGGGTACCCAAAATTGAGGAAATATTTTGTCCAACCTGGATGCCGAGCGTGATCTAGGCTTAATTACCTCCTTGTACAGCCATTGGCCGTGAAACAGTACCAATCTCTGTAAGTACTGAACCCGAGACCGTTTATGGGTTCTATACGTACAGGTGTTTGATTTTATAACTTAAAATGTATTATTTTTAAAACTCTGTTTATATCATTACTTTATATAGAGATAAATGCGATTTTACTTTAATTTTTCTTTAAATAACAATTCCAGGTATAGTTTCTAAATGTTTATGTTAAATTTAAACTCCAATTGAAGTCCCCTAAACGAATAAATAAAAAAACAAATACGTTTAAGATACTTTACAGCAACTCATTATTATCTAACCATTTTTTGCTGCTATTTCAAAATGAATATAGCTTACAAAATAACAGCTCTAAAAAGTGAGATTTTACTCTGTTATATTTTTGAAAGCTACTTAAAAGAAGTCGTTAAGCTTAACTGGTGTCTGAGAAAATACAACTTAAACGTTGGCACTCATAGTAAGGAGCATTCAGTGTAATGATAACCTTTACAAGGACCAGTTTCATCTTTCGACTGTACACTTCCGCACTTCAGGTTACCTCACTTTCTTCTGTCTAAAGTGCAGTTAATATTAATAGGGTGCTTTATTTAATGCATATATCATGTTAGGCTAAAGTATACGTTGGGTGTAGAAGAGGAAAGTAAGGAGAATATTTGTAGAAATAGTATTTTAACACAAATCTTATGCTTTATGTGTGGGTATACATCCATAGGCTTATATATACAGGGTATCTCATGAATGTCTAGTTATACTGTCGGAGCAAATACTAGACGTCAAGAGAAGTTATCAACTATAGTCCGATTCTCGACGGTTGGGGAAGAAAATCAAATTCTTAGTTTTTTACTGTTATATATGGATTTCATCAGATTAACTAAAATATATCTTGGCGTGCACAGACACGCACAGAAAAATAAGTGGTATGAAATAAAATAAGAGAATTTTCAAATTAAAATTTCAGGGCACTGATGACCTTAGGGTTTTGTGCCTTTATGCCCTAATCGACAAATTAAGAGAAAATTTCACTGAAAGTTGAACCCTCCAAATAGGAAAATTAGTGTCGCACAAGGTCCTGCAGAAAATTAAACATTTATATTTATAAGAATATTCGGACAATTCAAGCAGCTATTATTACTCCTTCATCGTTAGGTTGTCAAGTTCCCAGATCCCAAAAGAACTTTTTCATTTAATATGACGCAAAATAAAATAAGTCTACTTTAATTGATAATAGCAGCAACTAAAAATTTGATTTTCCTCCTTGACCATAATCGGACTATGGGTCTTATGAACTTTTTTTTTTCCTCTTAAGGTTTATTGTCTGCTACCACAATATGGCTAGACATTTACGTACACCCTGTATGATACTTCAAAAGAATTGTTCATATTGAAGATTATTTAATATTATAATCTTAATTATAATTATGGCGTTATTTACTCTATTATCACATTTGAAAATATAAGATTATTAAGGTGAAATAGAGAAGTGACAGGTCTTCGATGCGTAACACAATATGACAGCATGGCTAAAGTCTTTTGGTAGTGGTAAACACTGATTCGGAAAATGAGCAGCATTAGCGTGTCTGGTTTAGGATATGGTTCTTGATTCTTTGACTGAAAAATAACGTTCGTTAGTACATTTATTTACTAGTATTCGATTTCACCCATAATACGATCGTATCTCGTATCTTAAAAGTGATTCTGGCTTTTATTATTTTAAACATTTTATTTTATTTATTTCGGTTCATTATTTTCAATAATAACGCTTCATGATCAACAAAAATAAAATACTTCTCCTCTTTCTAAATTGAGGTTAAACCTTTCAAGATACGTATTAAGCAACAATTGAATTTAAAAAAATCTGTTTATCCGTACTATGAAGTTAGGAATACAAAAACTAATATATATATATATATATATATATATATATATATATATATATATATATATATATATATATATATATATATATATATATATTATATATATATATATATATATATATAAATCGATTAAGAGTTAACAAGCGCCTAGAAGATGCCACACGCTCGTAACTCAGTTATTTTTATTCATTTTCAGAACAAATATAAAGTTTTTCGGTTTCAGAAAAACGTGAGTCTTTTCCAAAAAGTATAAAATAAAAAAGGTTACATGACCTATCCTCGACTTGTAGGAGATATAATTCCTCCATAATTGGTTATTTTTAAAGATAGATAATAAATTAAAAAAATTCTGGAATCAAGACAACGAGAGCTTGGGGAAAAAAAATTAAGGTAGATGCTATACTCCTCAACTTGATTGTTTATCCCAACAGCAACAGAATATACCAATTTTTATTAGAATTAGTTAAGAGATAATTATAATAAATGAAAATGAAACAATATAGAAGTCCAGTAAGAAAAGTTTTGCTAACTATTTTAAATAATGAACCTTTTTATTCGATAAAGAAACGCATCTTTCAAAATTTGTGGTTTTCACGTTTTAAGTTACGTATAATTAAAATATGGAACACAATATTCCTTCTGAAAGCCGTAAAAATTTATAAATAGAAAACATACAATTAAAATATCAAGGAAATTGGTTTAAAATTAGCAGAAACACTGCTTATAAGCTTCGTGCTAGTCATTTTTCCTTGAAAATAAAATGGGAATGTTCTAATATCTTTAGCTTTTTGGTTGCTTGTGAACTATACATATGAGGTAGGATATTAGAACAATATTAAGTGATAAAATATAATATTATAACATTATTGTTAGGAAATAGGGTTAGGGTATTGGAATAGGCGCTCAACCTCTTGGTTATTAGCACTGTTAGGAAATAAAACTATAGGGAGCCTGTGGCTAGCGAGCTAGTCATATCACGCCAGAGGTATACACAAAGCTTCTCCTCGAGTATGTAAGAACCGTAAGCCAACTGGTAGATACTCACAAAATAGGTATTGTGGACGATGACCCTTCACAATAAAGTATCATCGAGAATCGCGGTATTGTAATGATTTGCAGCGTTTTTAATAAGAAAATTTATATTCCTCAGAATGTGGATGAAACAGTGCCTAATATATTGTTATATTAAAAATTATTTCGGAACAATAATATATATATATATATATATATATATATATATATATATATATATATATATATATTGTTGTTAGTTTTTTTTAAAACTATGCCTCCTTATTTCGGCTTCTGCCATAAGGGAGATCCCAGATATTGTCTTTAGGAGCGTACTTCTGGATGCGATGTATGTTCGAGATATTAGTAAATAATATCAGCTTTTTGCGGATCTTGATTTAGGCTCCGTTTCAATTATTTATGTTTCATATACCGCTATGTTTTATATATAAATATAGAGAGAAAGTAATATATATATATATATATATATATATATATATATATATATAGAGAGAGAGAGAGAGAGAGAGAGAGAGAGAGAGTGAGAAAGTGAGAGATTTCAGTATTAAGGTTTTAAGAAGTTCGGGTGAAATAAAATCCCCATACTTATTATTTAAGAGTAATCTAAAGACTTGCCATATTTCGAGGCAATATTACATATTAATACTTCCCACTTCATGATTAGCATTACTATATATGGGCCCGTATAATAGCTCATTAAAGACAAGTGTTGAAGATAAGTTAGAGGCGACCGAAAGTGAAGGGTTACGGAGGCGGCCCCACCTTATCCCTGCCCACCGTGAAAGGATCCCATAGAAAGTACCCTCTCCTAATATTTCTGCATCCCTGAAGAAAGTATCCCTGCCCTGCGATAGTGATCGGGGATCAGGGGCATTACATCATAGCTCCGGTATGCCGGCTCCTCCAACCTGTACTTGCGAGTACGTGACATCATAGAGGCCTCTAACCAGTTAGGTCTGCATATATCATTCAGCAGCATATCAAATTGATACGAATAAACTAATGAGCCATGAGCATAACCAGAATTTTCGTTTGCGAACTCTATTTCTAGGTCCAGACTTTATAGTTTTAGGGGGGAGCAAGCTTATTGGAAATCATATGGGGAGGGGCACGAGGGTAGAAAATAGAATTTAATTTTATTATTTTTATTATTGTACTGAGATTTGCAACGGTATTTGAAAATACAAAAGTGAATATGTTAAAAGATAAATTACATGGAAAAAAAAACATATAGGGAAACTACCTAATTGCGTCACTCAAGGAGGTAATGTTAACCAGAAGGTAATGAGGTCATCTTCTTGTCAGACGCCTTGGAGGATTATCAGTAACAGGAGAGGAAGAAAGGATTGAAACTAGTTCGCTTGAGTAACAATGAGATTTGGTGATGGAAGGAGTGATGCCTGGTTCAGGCCAAATCTGTAAAGTATGGAAGATTATGGTCTTTGTGGATAAGATTATTCGTGACAAAGTAAGGAGAGTCCAGGATTTGGCATTGTAAGGATTCTTAATTTCTTATAACTCATGCAGTTTTTGGTTGAGTGAAAAGGTAGAGCGTCTGTCTATTAAGTGTTAAAGCAACCGAAAGTGGCGTTCAGTTTCTGGTCGTTTAAGTCTTGTGAAGGGATCCCATGTTAGGCGTTTCTCAAGCAGAAGTTTAAGACAGCTGATCCAACCGGAACAAGCGGAATACTATTAAGTGACATTGTAGGGCTGGACTTCATACGTTTACTACGAAGGGTAAAGGTTACTTCGTGGGATTTATTGTAATTTAAATTCAGTTATTTTTTTCAAACACTGTCTATATAAAAATGTCAAAATTAAGTACATGCTTAGAAGTAAACCTCTTCAACCACTTTTATCTAAATACCTTATTTTACTTATTTTTTCTTCTTTTATTTGTCACAACAATCTTCAGGTAGGGCCGCGGATCTACACATGACCTATTCTCTCTACGTCCGCCAGTCAACCTCAAAAATCAAAAGTGGTTCGAAACTAAACCATGATATTGAAAGTAGGTATATACCTCAGATGTTGCAGTAATTTTTCATCAAAATCGACATGGATATACTCAAGATCGAGCTACGTTATATTATGTATTTTATATCTTTTTACAATCAAACTCAAAAAAGTTTTGTCTCTGCTGAAATAGAGGGCTTGACTTAAGTGAGAATTTTTTTAAAAATACATATAAAATACATTTCTTTGTTTATCGAATAAAAAAATTACCATTTCTGGTTATTGTTTGTTTTTATTAATTTTAAGTCTCTCTCAATCATAGTCATACTATCTGTTTAAAAGGACTATTAATTTGTAACTCAGATTGATTTATAGAATTATTTTCTAAAAAAATGTTCCTCGTAATATTAGGTTTACCAAAAGCTGTTCTTAGAATAATCAATTAAGTTTAAAAAACATTAGCTGTCCAATCATTTAAAAAGTTGGTTCCAAGAAAGAACGAATTGATCCTTAAAGCCTCCTAGCACGCTATCGTGAGACAGTGCTTAAAACTTCCAAACCATTGATTGATTGTTAAGGTGTTTTAGGAACATACGAATCAGTCGATTTTGGCTTATATGATAAACCGTGATTTTTGTAATGTATCTTAATGCTTTTTTCATATTTTTCAAGTTGAAGTAACACTTTCGAAAATATAAGCTGAAAAATCTTCCAAATAAGTCTGTGTTAACTACTTACTATATTTCGTAACTCTGGATAAATACATTGGCAGACATCCTCTTCGACTATCTGTAGAAAGCATGCGTTTAACTTGAACGGCTGATAATATGCATATAGAAAAAAAAACTACTATAAACAGGATTATTATTCAAAGTATTTATGGTAAAATGAATACACCTACAGTTACCTTGTTGATATCACATTTAAAAATAGACCAGGATGTTGTTCATTGATTGATCAAATTACAGAATTGCATTGCTACCCACATATTCATGAGTTGGTCATCGCAGCATCACATATTTATTTTTTTTATTTTAGCATAGGTTGAAATAATGAGACTAGGTCTACGATGCTATATTAATTATTTATAAATGATTTTCATTGTATAATTTATAGCTTAATAAGTACAAGAAATTAACAATTTAAATTACATCCATTAAATATTTATCTCCGGTCTAACATGTATAGAATCTTAACCTCCCTTACCGTTACTTATGCAGGATTTATTGTTTGAAGATGTATAGTAAAGTTATTTGCAATATTTAAATGTAAGTTTTTTTTTAGAAACACTACTAAAAATTTCATTAACAAACAAGAAATCTTATGAATGGAATCTGATTTATGAAATATAAACCATCATTTCAAGTTATTGGTTTCCGAATCTATTTTTTAAAACTAAACCCTATCAACTATTTTTCGCCCATGCACCTTGATGCATCAATTATTTCAATCAATCAATGTCACTTGCTCGAAATAGCGTTGCGAAATTCCCAAGGCTCGGGGTATAGAAAGTTGTCGAGTGGAACAATACAAAACGAGCCTAAATGGAGGTCCTAGAGCCAGTCTAAGGACAGCTCCCAACATAGTCATTAATGGTGACGCTAATTATCTTCAGTCAGACAGAACTCTTTTCGAATCATGGTGTCTTAGTTCTGCTTAGCCTAAGGTAATTATCGTTAGTTCTCCGAGATTATAAAGGCAATCATTTACAGATTTCAGGATTGTAGAGTTGAAATGACACAGAAAGGCGTGAAATATAAAGAATAGTTGGAATATAAAGAACTAACAATTTCCATATCAAGAAAGCAATGTTAAGCAGGCGTGGAAAAAAAAAACTAAAATGTAATGAATGTCACATCCTTAAAGATGTATGATGAAAAAGAACATTAAAATTTACTTAAGAAATATACAATAGCACAAAAGAGGTGTGGGAAACGAATGTAGGGTAGGTGGAATATCCAAAGATAATACAGAAGCAAGTCGATAGAACACGACAAAAAATTAATCTAAAATGGGAATATGCGGTTGTGTAGATTCTTATAATACGATATAAAGAAAATATAATGGAGGGATCATCTATAGTATAGTGGCTAGTATAACAGCCTTCAAAGCCAAAGGTCCTAGGATTTAATAGAAGTAAAAACAATCCTTAGCTATGCCGTCCTTCGGAGGGGACATAAAAAGGTGGTCCCGAACCTGTGTGATGTATGGTACTCGTTAAAGATTCCTATCCTAATTAAACCTGGGATAGGGAAAATTAAGGACTCCCACTGAAGCATCGTCCGATTAGCCACATTAGCATAAATTGACATTATATAAATTAAAAAAAACTATTTACTGAAGTTCATACATCTATTATCCCAAACAGGCGCTTGTTAATTGTAAATTTCAAATTAGATATTTTATTGAAAGTACTCAATCATTATAATGACCGAATATCTTGTTTTTGTTTTTTTTTAAATTAGTTGTTTTCAACTCATTTAATTGTTGTATTTATTTATTTTTTATTATTAGTTTTTTTATGAATTTCTTTCTTTACCTTCTTTGCTTATGCAAATAATTAGTTTTCTAAATAATTAAATCTATTTGAAGTAGAGCCAGATATGTTACCTTCATTTCTAAGATTTATGATATTCTTATGGCACCAAGTATCACAATTAAATCATTTCCTATAGTATTTTTTTTTCTATTCTATTCTATCTGAAAACAATTTAAAAATATTCTGATACATGAAAGCATCCAAGTCATATCTTAATATGTTTTTCTCTTTATGCCACTCAGCATAGATCAGAGCATGTAATATATTGCGTTTAAATAAAATACAAAAAATATCTTTATATGTTTATATAAATAAACTATTTTTTTAGAATTAATATATAGGCCATGAATGAAATAAGTGTTCCATACCTCCTACCTTTGAAATCTTCTTAAATCCTTTATTCGTGTTCAATGTACGTATTTAGTAATATGTATTAAAAAAAAAACATATATACTCGAGAGAACGGATAAATTCGGATCTTCAGTTGTATACTCAAAGGTAACCTTCTCTGATCTTTGTTCTAAAAAAAATGATATTAAATCTAAAAATAAAATTAAAAAACTAGTAAAGAGATGAATATTCTTCTAGCCTTTATTGTTATATTTTGTAATTAAATTTATTTTTCGCTTATTCAAAAAAAAAAAAAACTATACAAAGAAATATAAACGTTTTCTTTTCTATCAATACTTATTCCGATTCACAAAAAAGGACCGAGGTCGGATTGTAACAACTATCGTGGGATCTCTCTTCTCCCAGTATGCTATAAAATATTCTCGTCAATTCTAACTAGTCGAATCACGGAATACGCTGAGGAAATTATCGGAGATTACCAATGTGGTTTTAAGCGGAATCGCTCGACTATAGACCAAATATTTTCCTTATGTCAAATATTAGAGAAAAAATTGGAATACAACGGTGTAGTCCATCAACTTTATATCGATTTTAAAAAGGCTTATGATTCAATAGACCGTCAGAAGCTATATAACATCATGATTGAACAGGGAATACCTAGAAAGTTAGTAAACCTAGTAGAGATGTGTTTGTCGGAAACATTCCATAAAGTTAGAATCGGTCATAATTACTCCGAGAGATTTGAGGTGCGATCGGGTTTGAAACAGGGTGACTCCCTTTCACCTGTGTTATTTAATATAGCTTTAGAATATGTCATAGAAAAGGTGATGTGTACCGAGAAAGGCTTAAATATGGGTGACAAGATTCCGGTTTTGGGGTATGCCGATGATCTGGTACTGCTAGGTGAAGACACGGAAACCATACAACTAAATACAAGTGTGTTAATAAAAACCGGTAAAGAAATAGGACTCGAATTAAATACCGATAAAACGAAGTATATGATTAGTAGCAGAAACGGTGTCGATCTTGGTGATATTGATATATCAGGTCATACTTTTGAACACGTAGAGAAATTCAAGTATTTAGGTTCAATTATAACTAGAAAAAATGAAATCCAGGAAGAAATAAAGTCCCGATTAAAGGTGGGAAATGCGTGTTATTATTCAGTTGCTAAGTTACTCAGATCGCGGCTTCTATCTAAAAACTTAAAGATTAGAATTTATAAAACTATTATTCTTCCAACGGTTCTTTACGGATGTGAAACGTGGCCGCTTACTTTAAAGGATGAACAACGGCTTAAGGTTTTCGAGAATAAGGTACTGCGTAAAATATTTGGTCCGAAGAGAGATGAGGCCACTGGGGAGTTTAGAAGGTTGCACAACGCGGAATTGCGGAGTTTGTACCCTGTGAATATAATTGAGTTGATAGCATCGCGGAGACTCAAATGGGCGCGTAAAGTTGTTGGGCTTAGTGAGGAACGGATTCCGAGAAAGTTGGTATTCGCTGAACCGACTGGTAGGCGTCCGAAAGGTAGGCCGAAGCGGAGATGGGAGGATTGCGTTAAGGCTGATCTCGGGAGCTTGGGCTTGAATGGTGAGCATTGGACGATTCTGTGTAGGCGGAATTTGGTGGTATCGGCATCGAACCTTCGGGTTCGCTAAGCCTATTATTATTATTATTATTATTATTATTTCTTTTCTAAATATTTTTATAAGTTTGTTATGATTCAGTTAGTCAATGTTATATTTATAAATATTGTTTGGAAAAGATATAGACTCAAATATTACACCAAAACAACAAACCAATAGTTATCATTAACATTTTTAAGAATGTTTGTAATTATTGCTATTTTTCAAATGTAATTCAATGCTATCTCATTGATCAGTATTGGAAGCTTGACTATTTATTTTATATATATATATATATATATATATATATATAAGGCTATTTATTACGAATTAAAAGTGCAATATAATAGCTCATCGAAACATTTATCAAGAATAAATATTACAACATTTTGCACTAGAGCAAGAAATAGTCGTGCACTTGCTACTTTCGGTGTTGTAAAGTAAGGAGGCACCAATTATGCCTTAACGGTTAATCTGACTGGATCCGCTACTCCAAACTCTTTCCCATTTCACCTCACGTAACTAACCGAATGGCTTTTGAGAAAAAAATCCCTTGTTCTAAATCAGGTTTACTTTACTCTAACCATGTTTTCTGGACCCACTCCTAAATCATGAGATTTTCTTCCACTCAATCCCTTGTTTTTCTTTGTCCTTACCTTATACCATACGGTTTTCGTAAGGTATAAGGTAATCGTGAATCCCGGAATGTGAATATTTCCGGAAATAGAATAATTATTTTTCATAGCCTAGATTTCAAAGCATAAAAAAAAGAAAAAAAAAAGTCGAAAACTTAAATAAGGTAAAATAGTATACTCGTCATAACTGTGTGAATATAAGTGAAATGACCATGACAGTAAATATCAAGAATATCAATTGCTAAGGATTTCGCAAAAATGGAATTAGTAACAGCTACTAATTGATATTTAAAATAAAATACTAACAATATCTCTTCAATCAAGGTCAAAATAAATAAACTGTATTTCTTTAAAACATACAAAGGAATATAATCACGAGATATACTTATGGAAAAGGCTGGAAGTTAAGCTGAGACATGCCGTTTGCCTTCAGGCAGCTCCTTTATATTTAAAACATTATTCAGGGACGACCACAACAGTAGTCAGAGTTGCTTGCGGTTTATTAATGAACGATATTTTAGAATTAAATCGGTTTCAATATAGATAAATTTTAGCGCCAGGTTTGGGAAAAAAGACATTTATTAGTATATATATTTCAAAGTGAGCATTCCAAATGCTAATCTGAGAGGAGGATTTTATAAAAGTATTTCCTATATGATGTAATTTATATGTGTGTATGTTTGTGCGTGAGTGTATGTCCGTGTGGATTTTTATAAAGGGAAAGAGCCATTTTATTCTAACTACCCAAAAAAGAACAAACCTGGCAACTTTTTCAATCTAATTTTTTAACTTATCAATATAGTTCACTTAAAGAACCAACTAATTTCAGAATTTCGTACAATATTTTTAATTTTTTTTTTTTTTTTGTTCTAGATGACGACCTCACTAGGATGGCTGCTGATCGTCCTAGCAGGCTACTTCACCGAAAATGTTATCGGTAAGCATATTAAAACAGCCTACAAATGAGAAAGTTATTTATACCAAAATTATTATATATAATAATTACAAGTTTTTTTTTTCACTTTCATTTCTTTTTTTTTGTCCAAGTAAGAGTTTAATACTGAGCTCACACTCCCTTTACACTTACTCTCAAAGTGTAACAACAATCCTCTTTTCGAAGTTAACCATTATTCGTCTTCCTTTGGCCGATGTTTAAATATTGGCCAACGGTTTTTTCGTAAGTCCCGTCAACTATAACTGTTCATCCTAATCTTTTTTTTTTTTTTTTTTTTTATTTCCTTTTTTTTTTTGTCTATCCCTACCTCGTCTTAGCTGGCTATGCGGGGGTATCTCGGTTCTGAGGGAGAGGGCGGAGGATCAATGGCGATTTAAAGTCCGCCGGCACCGAGACGCAACTCGTAATTATTTTCTTCTAAGATTCTGGTAACTTGGTTCCCTGGGCAATAAGCGCTAGCCCACTCAGCCACCTCGCCCAATAAGGTATAGGTAGATTTGAACTCAAGACCTCTTGAGTCGTTGACACCTATCTCGTGAGCTATGGACAAGTTTATCCTATCCATTCTATATCTCGATTTACAATCTACCTTGAATATATACTTTGTCACCAATAAAATAATCCATAAAGACCTAAACATCCCTTAATTCCAACCCATCCACTCCAACCCACTCGTCCTTAACCTCTCATCAACATCCATTCCCAATAATCCACCAAGGTGGCTGAAAATATGATGGCCTCGCGACCTACTACGTTAAATAAACACTGAAGTGCTACCAATGGGTAGTTTCTTCACGTGCCTGTATCAAGCCCATATGATTAATTAACATATTTACTTTATGTATTTTATTGTATAATACAGTGGTAAATTTGTTTGAAATAATTTTTTTTTTAAATTTTTTTTTTTTTTAAATATTTATTTATAGAAATTTACATCTGTAATTTATATTACAACAAGTAAATATGCTACTATATGTCGCAAGTTCTTCAATTCAAAATAAAATTCTAAATCGTCATTGGCAATTAGAAGATATTGATTTAGAATAAAATGTGAGTTCAACTGATCGGTTATCTTTTTTAGAAAGAATTTTCGTAATATGTATTAATTATATATGGCATAATACTTCTAAGCGTAAAAAAACAGAGCAACGAGTGTTCGCTTTGACAATGACAGAGCCTTGACCGCCTAAGTGCAAGGAACTGTTGCACAATAGCATGACTACTTCCTCCACGCTCGCTACCATAACTGTCTATGTAACAGTCTCAGGATTAGTGAGCGCGTATTTCGCCCATTTACGGGATCAGCGTATTCAAATTAAACATCAACGAAAATAAATTATACCGTCTAAAAAACGTTGAATTGGAAAATAAAACGATTCTTACTATAGTCATGATCAAACTCAATTAATGTTCGGATTAAGTATTCGACATAACGTTCTACTTACTGCTGATAATATGATGCAAAGTCTTAACGTTAATCAAGTGAATATTCTCTAAAATAGGTCACAATTTACCATTATTACCATTGATAGTATTAAAAAAAATACACTGACAACTATTAATGAAAAAGTTCTTAGGAACGTTTGTGCATTTTCTAATTATATAGCTAAAGTATACCTTTCCAGTTTTGGTTGTTACGTTCCTTAAAAGAATAAACACAGATTATCGTGTTTTTCTTTTTTGTTTTCCTATATCCTTGCTTGTTTGTTCATTTAACATCACAGTGGGAGTCCTAAATTTTACCTTTCCAGATTTTGTTAGGATAGGGATTTTTAAAGAGTACCTGACATCTCACAGCCACGAGATAACCTTTTAACGTCCCCTTCGGGCACGGCATAACTAAGGAATTTTCAATCCCATTAAAAAGTCCTAGGACCACCTGCGGGTTTGAACACGTTACCTTTGGCATAGAAGGCTGTTAAAATAAACACCCTACTACAGGTAATTCCTTTCCTATAACCTTATAATGTATCCTAAATCCAGTTTCTCTCTCTTATAAAGAGAGTTAACAGTATGTTTTTTTTTTTTAATTTTTTTTTTGTTTTTTTTTGCAAGCTAAAGAGAGTTGGAATATTAAAAAGTGCCTTTTTTAGTGAGTTGAGATGGTTTCCACAGAAAATATTTCGGTTCACATCCTTTTTATAAGGGAATCGTGTAAAAAAAATCGTTCTCTTCCATTTTGAATGTCTTAGTTACCAGATATGTTCATCGTTTAGAATCCTAAAAACGAAAATGACGTATAAAACCAAATATAAAAATTCAAACAGTCCTTAAAATATGTAAATCGAGCATATTCTTAAATATTGTAATTATAACATAAAAGTGAAAATGTTGCTTCTTTTTTTCTAAATAAACAAAGAGTTCCTTTAAACCAGAAAGCTTCGTTAAAATATATTTTCATTACTTTATTTCTCGATCGCTTCTTCTTTTGTGATAGCGATAATATCAGTTTTGGTTGTTTCTTGTTATATTTCTCTGTCGGATCGTTTCTCTCTCACTTTTTTTTTTTTTTTTTTTTTTTTTTTTTTTAATAACTTCTTTATTTAAATCAAAATACAGACATTTTACAGTGCAAGTAAAAGCACTATCCCGCTAAGGCAAGCCCGTGTGTGGGGAAGTTCACCTGCGGCAATTTAATAAAAGTACAATAACAAACAGTAACACAGTACACAGTAAGAAACAATACAATGCTTAAATAATACTACAAAATATAACACAATTTAAAATGTGATTCTTGCTTCTTTAAAAATAAAATTGAACTAATGGGGATAGGTGAACTACTGTCAGAAAATGGATTAGAGCTCAAGAGAAAGATTCGTTAGAAATGTATTATAATAATACATAAAATATACCTAATTTGGATTTATTACAGTCTAATTCGTAAAAAAAAAAAAAAAAAAACTTTTTGAATTTTTTTGTTACTTTAATCTAACATGGTTTAATATGTGGTAGAAAGTGGTTCGAAGTTCACTGATCAATTGTTAAATATGGCTCCAATAATCGATCAACTCATTGTAAAATGTACTTTTTTTTTTGTTTATTTGTTCTTACTAATTTACACGTATGCTCTAAGGAGCCTGAGGTATTAATTAATAAACAAAATCCTGCGCAGAGTAACATTGTTTGGCGCTATCCAAAATACATTTGTCGGTTATAGTCTCAGATTATCCATGACAAATGGACAATGCGATTAAGGAGATCGTGGAAGGTTTAAAGTCACAATATTTGAGAAAAACGACAGTGTTTCCAAAAAAAAGAAATTCCTACTAACTGCTTTAAAGTGTTCAAAACCAAAGCGAATTGTTATTATATTACTTAATATAACATTTTTATCGAAAAATTCAAAATAAAGACATTGATAAACTATTATTTGGCGATCTAATGATGCATAAAATCGTCCAAAACTTCTTGAAATTATTATTTACTCTTTGATGAAAATAGTAATTTTAGCTAAAAATCTTTAAAAAATGAAACCTACTACATATTAAAGCCTATTAATTTTGACATCTATATAGCGAGATTAATAAACATCGTTGGAGCCATTTTGAGAATGTGTGATATAAAGTGGCTCTACTGGTAAGCCGAATTTGTTGAAAAGTTGCTGTAATATCTCAGGCATACAAGCTTCTGTAGTTGGAAGAATTTGATATTCGACTGTAGAAGAAAGGGTAATAATATGTTTTAGGTAAGTTTTTTAAACTCCAAGATCAGTAATATAAATATTTATTATCCGTTGGAAAGCTAAATTTATTATCCTGTATACAAAGTTGTATATGATAATAGAAACGATAGATAATATATATCGGTTGTTAGATTATTTAATCTAAAACACATTTTTCTAATGAAACTAAATGTAGTTCTTTTATTTTTTTTCAACTCTATTTAAAAGTTTTAATAAAGTTTAAATTTATTTTAACAACGGAGGTAACTGAAAGTGGACGTAACAAACACCAGATTTATAATATAAGTAGCCGTAAAAGTTATATAAAAAATATTGTTATTAAATATTAATTATAGTGAAGTAAGTTTATATTGGAGTTAGATCAAAATATAAACTAAACATTCAATATCAGTACTTAATTCTTCATAAGGCATTAATTAGTTAATAAGGCAGTAACAGTAGAAATAATGATGGATTCTTATTACAAACTTTAAAAAATAAAGAAAATATTTATCGTTTAGTTATTCTTTTAAAACATAGGTTGCCAGTGTAAAAATTCTCTAAACGTTATAGATTTTTAACTCGTAAATTAAGGCAAATCAACGAATGAATTGCATACTTACAAAAACAGTACGATATTTAACATTCTAAAGACCCTCACAGCTAGTGATGAAATTAACAATTACTGTAATATCCCCTTTATTACTCGGTTCGGGATAAAAATAATCTTTCTAATAACACTAACCCATTAGTTCATATACTTATTATTCAATTGATTAATTATATCTCGCCCGTGGCAATGCGGTGTCATTTATGTTTAAGATCAGTTTGAACAATTAAGAGTTTATCACTTTGAAATTATGAGTTCATAGTAACGAAAAGTGGACTTAGCAAAAATATATAATGTTTAATTTATATTTTTTTTATATTAATGAACTTTTTCTAAATACAGTTTTCTTGGGAGTCTCATTTAGGTTACAGTGGAAAATCTGCTTCCATGAAATGATCTAAAAGAAGAAATTATTAATAACAATTTTAGTTTATGGATTCATAACAACTTTCCATTTATTTTAACAACTTAAAACACAGTTTAGTACGTACTTTTTTTTTTCTAAAATCTTGCTCTTTCCAACGGTCTATATTTCTACTCTTAATTCTGTTTTGTGACTCGATTACAGAAAATTTAATTTTCCTTTTCAAGTAAAAACTTAATTAACAATGTATTTTACTTATAAATCTTAAGGAAAGAATTTTCTAATTGATAGGGAAATCCGTGGTTTGGATGGAGTTCGCAGAAACCAAGAATCACGATATTATTTGTTTACAACCCATGAAGGGTCTTAGTCTATTCACTAGACAACGCCCAATTATTCATTGTAGAATTTGTTTATATAATCAGGAAAAAATCAATATTGTCTATTAATAATACAAGTTACTGTTTCAGGTGGAGAAACGTGTCAAGATCCTGACCGCCTAATCGTGTGCCATATCGAAACCGAACTTCACGCATCGACTGATCCTTGCGCTTGTACCCATCTTGTAATTCATAAGCCCCATGATCCAGGTAAGTGTCGTTATCATTAATGTATTAATTATAACATTCTTTTTTTTAATTTTATCCTTTAAATTTAATTATTAATAATTTAGGGAAATAGCTATAATAAAAAATTATATATGTTATTGACTTAAACATAACCAATTAAGGTCGAATACAATAATTACGGTCTTATAAACCATCCAAGATTTTATTTATAAAGTTTCAATAAATTTAAAACGTATAAAATACTCTTTTAGCGCTATAGATAGAAGCATTGAGATTTTCAAAATATATTTTTCGTTGATTCCATAACAAATTGTTGCTATAATTATTATATGTTTGCTTGCTTTTGATTTCTAACAGAGTAAATAAATTGTAAACTCAAACAAAAATAGCAAATTAGAACCGAATATAAGGTATTTTAAATTGTTCACATTTTTTTATAAGGTTTTTATTAATTAAAAAATTGCATTTGTACCATTCTAGTATTATTCAGTTATGTGAATTTTCTCGTAAAAATTGTTCATGTGTATTAATTTTTATGATAGTTTTTAGCTTTACATTCAATGCTCTTTTGAGTTTCATATTTACGACTGACACACAGTATATCAAATTTTAAGTATTCAAATATTTTCTAATAATCTAGGAATGTTGAGTATGGATATAATAGTAAAAATCTACCATGTATATGAAATCTTTCCTATTATATAATTAATAGTTTTAAGAGTGAAACAAATCTATTGTATTTTACTGATGGCCGTAAGATCTTAGAGACAAAATCATAAGGATTTTAAAATTGAATTTTTCAACGTCTCAAAAATTGAATGATTCAATTAACTAATTTATTTATTTATGGTTTTTTATTGATTAACAATAGATTAAATTTCGATTGTACCAATAAAATATTTGTAATAAATAAAACAATTAAAAAAAACAAACAAAACAAACAGGAAATTTATGTATTTTCAGCTGATTTTTGGCTACTAAGACGTAGTGAATAATATAATGTAGTGATTTTTATAATATATATATATATATATATATTATATATATTATATATATATTTATATATTTATAGATTATAATGTGATAGAAATGTATTAATTTTTGGATCCTTAAACCTTGGAGCGTTAAACCTTAAGATATATAAAATATGTCTTATTTTGAACCTACCATATTCATCTTTGAATCATTATTTTATTTTTATTTTTTTCGATTCCCTATGATCTGAAATTTTTACAATGATATGATGATAACGCTAAGTTTAGCAACAGTAGAGATGGAACAATATGAAAAGGACGGATGACTGAGAAGTTGTGAAACGATCGCTACAGACCTACAGATGTCAATCTAGACAGTTCTGCTTACAATGGACGATTTCACAATGGACTAATCGCCGTTTAAACACCCATTTGCATGAACCACGGTGTTTTGTTACCTTCGGTTTGGCTCAATTATTAGAATAAGCTATGATAATGTTTCTGTAACATTTGAAATATTATTTGAAATTATCTCTGGAATTTGAAAATAAGGAGATTATGGTGTTTCGTCAGGAAAAAAATGAAATACTGTACTTTTGAGGTGAATAATATTTTTTTTAAATTTCCATGAGAGTACACTTTATACTCCTCTTTAGTTTTTTTGAGTTTTTCAATCGAACTCAAATTCTGCGAAAAAACAATTGATAAATTTAATATTTTACTCAAATATTAAAGACAAGGACAGCATATAAGTAGTTGACATTCCAAAATTGAGTTTGATTGAAAAAACAATCATAGCCACATAAAACAACAATACTAAATCTTTTTTGACCCATCCATATAATAAAAAACATAGTTAGAACGTCTGAATTCCTCTTTATTCTAATGTCCTAAATACTGTTATGTAAATAAACAAAACTGAATCTTTAATAAAATATGAACAAATAATCTACTGAACTACAATCGAAATTTTGAAAAGCTTTCAATTAGTTAGGATGAGAAGGATTTATTCAGACACAGAAATAAATACTGAAAATACATAAATAAACATTTTTACATCTCAGTATCAGAAACAGTTTTGAAATGAGATAAACATAACTGTTGCAAAATGCAAATATAAATATTTTTAATATTTCAAATATAAAAATAAATTATAATCACATTAGAAATAATAGTCACATAAAAAATAAAGGATCATTTTTTAAAATATATATCAATGCATAATTTGTTTATTCATAAAAGTGACTTAATCCTTCAAGAATTCATATGTTTAAAAAAATACTATACTCAAACCAGAAATATAAGTAATAAATTATGATTTAAGTGATATCGTAAATTATGTTTCTTTTATCATTAATTAAAATAAAACGCTTAATAATAAAATTAAAATGGTTCTTTCAAAACACGTAAGAACATCTTGGTATTTGAGACATTGGACATAACAACAAAGAGTATAGAAGTTACGTATACCAGTAAAAACTCAATAATAGTTCCTCACAACATACATGGAGCTTTCATGAGGATCTTACTATAAAGGAAATAAAATTTCAAAAATATTCGCCTTAATAAACTTTCATTATGTATGCGGCCTTCTCAAAAGCAGTCTGATAGTTAAAAACATTTTCAAGAACGAAAGCGTCATTATAAATAAAAGACACAAAACAGGTTGTAAGGAAGGGACCTCACAAGGTCGAAAATGTTTCATTCCAAAAAGATTATAGCATTTCAAAATAGGCTAGGAAGATTTTTGAGTTGCGTGAAGGGTCAATTTGATATTAGTAATGGTCTGGAGCAATTTAAAAACCTCGTTAAGGAATCGCTTGGAGGAGAAACTCTTTCAAGGCAGAGCATTTTTCTTCTTGTGGAAGTCTTAAGTATACAGCACTCTAAAACCTTCGATTAATGTTAATAAGCCTTCATTGAATTAATTTTATAACAATTATACACATAATTTTTAAAAGTTTTTAACATGTTTTACATACATCTAATTTGTTAACATAAAGGCAATAATAAGTGTTCAGGCTGAAATATTTTTACTTCAATTTTAAAATAAAACGCTACTAACCCGTGGTAAGTATTACTTGCTCGATATACAATTTTTTGACCCTTAGTTATACTAAGATGTAGGTAAGAATTTTTGCCTTACCATTAGTATTATCATCATCTTTATCCATCCTCGTCTAAATAGGCTTTTAGACTCCATAATTGCAAATAGGCTTTATGATAGTCATATAGAAAGCATTTTTTGGTTAAGTGGGAGGTTAGAGCGTCTGTCGAGTAAGTGTTAGAGTAACCGAAAACGGCAAGAGGTTTCTTGCTTCGATCTTGTGTGCGGATTCTATGTAAGACGTTAGTCAATAAGGAGCGCTTGATATCGGATCTATTCAACCACGACAAGCGGAATATCATTAAAGGACACTGTTGGTCAGGATGTATTATTAGGATTTATAGAAATTTAATTTAATTATTTTTTTCTGACACCATACCTCAAGGTCTCTACTGATGTGGGTTGAAGAGTTTGAGAGACTATAGTTGGATCGTTATTAACTGATAACACACAAGTCCCATCAGCGCAGAAAAGGAAAGTTTTAGGATGGGCTTAGATATCAAGTTGCGAAATAGAAAAAATGAAGCTTAATGTTTCCAAACAGAAAGCCTTATAAAATTTTTAATGAGTTTTGATCGATGTCGACTTTAAACCAGGTGGAGCGCAACGAACATTAGTAGCTTACTGGCCCATAGCTCAAGTATATAAAATATGTAACTAACCTATTGAGTCTGCTCTATGCACTAATGATATATTCAAATATATAAGAGCACTGAACTAGAGCGATATCAAGATCCACGAATTATAGGCTGCCTGATGTGAGAAGGCCGTTTAGAAACTAAATAACCTTTCCCGGGACTAGCCATGGACCACCCTCAGGTTCATGGATATTAATATTTTTTCATAATAGTTTTATGTTTGAGTGTTATCTTAGGGTAGTTTCTGTAGACGTTTCTTCATGTAATTTGTCGTTAAACACATTTACTTGATGTCTATTGATTTGTTTATGATTGAATCAAGTAGTAAAATTCAGTAAATAATAATTTAAAAACAAGTTTTAATAGCTCAGCAAGGTTAAATAGATCAGTACATACATACAATAGGGTTCCTATTGATTACTTAAAAAACATTTAGAAATCGCACATCAAACTGTTGAGCTAGTCTAAATTAAATAATTATTGTAAGCTTTTTATGACATCAAGAAAACTATAGATAAATTTTCGATCTTGTTTTTTTTTTACGTTTATGCATTTATTTCTTAGTGCGATTGCTATTACACGGCATACATATTTTTGCTTATAGGAATATTATTTTAATATTACAATTTTTAATATATTTAAATTAATATATTTTAAATTTTAATAATGTAGTTAATTTAAATTTTAATAATTTTTTTTAAGTTTTAATATATATATATATATATATATATATATATATATATATAAACTTTTAAAAAAATACACAATAAATATCATAAACTGACACTATTAAAGCACTAGTCTAGTTTAGTTAAGCTATAAAATATTTGTTTAATATTGAATCACTAAAATCCCCCCCCTCCCAAAAAAAAATTGTTTTATATAAATTTATAAATATATATATATGCACATAAATGTTCCTCCAATGATCTCTGTTTTACCCCTTTTGAATTATGAATTGCTTTGTATGAATGATATATTTTTACATTTTCTTCTTTCGCTTTCGAAGTTTATATGTATTTATATTATATATTTATAAAATCTTACTTCACATCACTTTATTATGAAGCCTCTTTCTTCTCTTCTATCATAAGTTTTATGAGTTTTCAATATTTAAAGATTTTTCTCATTTACATTACCATATTTCAAAACCTCCTTTCTACCCTTATTTTTATTTTTCAAAATAAATCAATTATATTATAGAGTTACCGATATAAGATCCCGATTTTCAACATTTTACTTAACTTATGCGGAAGTAATTTTTAATCTCTGATGTTCAGTCCACTGATTATTAGATCTCATGACTTGTCTTTTTTTAAAATTTAATGCATATTTCAGATATTACATCGTCCTTGGATCTTACTTCCTTAAAGTATATTCTGAACCAGTTGAAATTCTTTTATTTATTTTTTTCGTCATTATCAGCTTGTTTCAAATAAGGTTTTCGAAGAGCAGATCTCAAGGTAAGGTCATATAGAAAATGATCACCGTTGCGGATCATCCAATATGTGATTATCCTAATAACAGTAGCAGTAAAATTTAATTTTTTTTTTTCGGGTTACTAATTATTTCCTTAGAAGCGTCTTCATCCGAGAAAACAAATCATAAATAATCTGAATAAGCGATTCGGCAACTTTTAATCCCGGAATTGATGAAATCCGCATTCCTTAGTACAACTAACAAAAAAATACAAAAATCATTGAAATAATCAAAAAAATATGTTTATGTATCTTATCACTAATTTAAATTATCATTAAACGCATATTAAAGGTTAGTGTTAGAAAAGCCTACAACTTACTTGGGAGGTGTCCGAAAACTAACCGACACCTCATATTCTTATATCCTCGAAGAAATTTTGAAAATATTTCAAGAAATGCATTTATTCGACAAACTTTATTGCATAATCGGACAGCAATTAATATAAAGAATGTTGTATCCGACCATGAGCACAGTACCATTAGGTATATCTGTGCGGAATGGAAATTTAAAACGATGAAAGCACGTACACTTTCTTTTTGTATTTTATTATCCTTGATACTTTCTATAGATTGAGCTTGTGGGGGCGTTTAACTATCGATACATAATGGTTCGATTTAGTCATATTCCTTCAACTCAGATTCCCTCCTTCTGATAACCTACTATTTTATCTAGAACCTTTGTAGAATGAATCGATGGAATCTATAGAATGTATCAACCTCCAAAGCTTTCATAGTCAGCCTTTCAAAATGTCCGATACAAATATTCATGCATCATAGGATGTAATTATAATATACCTATGAGTCATTCATCGACTTAAATCTTCAATCTCCAATTATTGGTCCAGTTTGATAGTTGAACAAGGCCACTAGAAGAGCCAATAAATTTATGAAATAAATGCTCTACCGAACCGCTTCAATTAGGTAAAATTAATCTTTAAGTTTAGGTTTCAGTTGTGAGTTAAAGTTAAGTTTAACTTCATTTTTAAGTTTTCTTAATTAAAGTATATTGATGACTGCACCTCCAAAAATTTTCTTATCAAATTATACGTATAGTCAACCATTCTTCCATTATAATAAAAGCTTTAGATTTTTAGAACTATTCACAAGTACGATATGTTTTTTGGGTGTTTTTCTAATGCAAAAAATAAATCTTTTTTGCAAATTGTATCGTACACTTTTAAGTATACTAACTAAATTATTATATATTTTATAATTGTATATTTAACCTTTTTAAATAGTATAGATTATTGCGAAAAGGATTTTATGCGTGTTGATTGGTATCAAAATCTTCATTTGAATAAAAAAGTTAAGGGATAACTAATAATTTATAACGATTGCGTCACAAAGATTTTCTTAGGTCTTTTGTAGTTGAATTGAAGATTTTAATCAGATTTCTGTTTTGGCTGAAATAAAATACATAAATAGGATAGCCTGCGGCTGATTAGCTAGCGTGCTAGTCTCCCACGCCAAAGGTTGTCAATTCGAATCCCAGTCCTTTAATTAACGGGGATTCACTCACAGCCTCTCCCCCGAGGATCTGAGACCCGTCACCCAACTAGTGGCTACTCACAAAAATAGGCGTAGTGATGACCCTACACTATAAAATTCCATCGCGAAACGCGGGCGTATTCTCCTATCAGATTACACGGCCTGTCGCGCCACCGGGGAAAAAAGTACATAAATTAAAAATACAAACAAGTTTATTAAAAAATTGATCTTAATTTTTTAAAAACTAACTGAAACCATGTTGCAATTTAACCGTGGCCATTCCTTGTCATCGCCAATATAATTCTCATCAAATAATTTGTTCCTTTTAATATATAAATATATTTTTATCATTTTTCTAAATTGCTCTATTAAGTAAACTTGTGTTATTTTGTAAATGAAACTTCTGATTTATGTAATCAAGTTTATATAAATTAATTAATTAAATTAATATGTTTTTTAGCGTCAGATATTTCATATAAAATAATATGAATATTATCAATTTACAAAACATTGACATTTTTGATCCCTTTATCATAAAATTAAGTAGAAACATCAGGAAAATAAATGAATTACAATTTAATATAAATAAATATTTTTAGGAACCTTATAAATACATAGTAACGCAAAAATAATTAATTTAAAATTTGAACAACAGAAAGTCTATCCAAAAGGATGCTACCCTATTATCAGCTTAGCGTTTGTTGATTTTACGAATAACACTTTTATCTAAGTGAAGAATTAATTTATTTTAATTAACTTTAAATGTCATTAGAACCACTTAGCTTGTTTTATGTGTAAGTACATTCTATTAAAAAATATCATCTAGCAAAAGATTATTATTTTATTTTGTTTAAGTTAGTATATTTATACTCCTGATAATAGAAACTAAGAAAACATGTATTGAATAAACGTACCGAGGGATTGAACTATAGTTTTGTAACATTTTTTGAATTACCATAAATGAATAATAAAGGTAACATGAAGAGGAAAATGGTACTGGAATAACTTAGGATTTGCAGAACGCCTACAGCTGAAAAGGTCAAACGCAGAATAATTGACTCATTAAAATGCCCTCCCATGTTTCGAATTTCGTAATTCTTTTTCGGACCTTTTAGTGCTAAAGTGTGTTTTACTTTTTTTCGATTTTTTTTCCTCTTCCCTACAACAGGGCTTTCGTTGATTAATAGTCTTGTTTTGGCTCTGATAACATATGGGCCATTGAATGGTGTTTATTAGTGACAACGACTAATTTATGTCCATCATTGTGGACATTTAGTGCATAATTATCTAATTAGTTTTACAATAGAACATAAAAGCTACATTAAATTCCCAATTACCTATCCGAGGGATTGATTAAGGAAAAGACCAACATTTGAGACTTTTAGGCAAAAAAATATAATATACATATAAAATACAAATTTTTAAACAAATATGCAACAAAATATTCAGAAACGTTTAAAATAAGATATATATATATTTCTTTTTTTGAATGGTCAGTCGGCTTTTTTTTATACGTATAATAAATTTCCAAAAAGAAAAGCACCAAACTTTAAAAAATTGTAAGCTGTACTTAAATACCTGTTCTTAAAACTATTCAACTTGTTATGCTGTTGCGTTCAAATAATAATCAAGTAGATAAAATAATTATTTTATGTATTAAATATTGAAATAAATAAGATGGAAAACTATATTGCTTTTCTTACTATTGTTTCCTTCTGTTCCTGACAGTAATACAGATTTAGTGCAATGTTAATGTAACAAAATCTGATTAGCATTATACTTATTGTCTTAAACTCTTATTGTAGAAAAATATCAGTTGTGTTTGGGCAACAGAGTTCCAGACATAACTTTTATGAAAATAATGTTTCTATGTTTTCAAATGAACACATAATAAGTAAATATTTTTTAATTTAAGTTTTTATTTTACTATAAAGAATAGCCCCTTATGACATAATATAGTGATTTATGAACAAAGAAATACTAGGGCAGGACTTTTTCTTAATTTCATTTTATTGAAATTTGCAATTGTATATTTTAATATAACAGGCAAATATGCTGCTTAATGATACAAAACATGAAGAGAAACTGCCCATTGGCAGCACTCTAGTAGTGAATCTAAACAACAAGGTCTCGAGACCATCTTCTTTTCAGACGCCTCGGCAAGGCAGAACTTATAATCATTTTTAAAACTTGTAAAAATAGTTCTTTAAATTTTACTTTCCAAGACTTGAGCCCTTTTGCACAAATATCAATGATATAACAGCTTGTTTTAACTGTCTTGTTTTATCTTCTTCTTTGAATGTGATCTATGAAAATGTATATTATCCCTTCTGAGACCTCACACGACTTCAGGTATCGCATTCACATTCTAGACTCAACTCGACGAACATCCAACTCAAACGCAAATAGATCTAATTAATGCTGAAGAAGGAGTTTGTTTGTAAATGACACTTGATAGATGTGAATAAATTTCCTAACTGCTGCCGTGTAGTGGTTACAAAACCTAACCGTGGCAAGTGGGTTATCCAATCCTTAAAGCATGTCCCTTGTCATTAGATAGTCAGAAGAGTGTTTCTGCAAACCGGATGTGTCCAAGCACAGGACCGGACTTATGTCCTCGTTCCAGATAGAACCGCGCCCAATCCCTGACCAAGTTATCCTCAGGTGCCGTTCATAGCGACGCTAATAATAAACCCTAGGGTAAAATCAGGGGGATTGATTGTTGAGGTCCCATTGACGATCGGATCCGCATCATCAGCATTCATGAGCAAGTGCAGCAACAGGTCACCGGGGGTTGTAATGCAGCCCATTAAACATTTATAGGATATAATTGTCAACGGTTCTGATGTGATTAGCGTTCCTCGAGGAGAAAGCTGGGTGTTAGTATGGAGGCAAGTTGCCACATATATTACAAGTCCGAGTATACAGGGATCTCATCAAGCAACCGAAAGGCTTCATTGCCAGTGATATATTTCAAAGTCATCCCTAAGATTTTTAATGGGAGTAAATAAAAAACCTTACTAATGCCGTCATTCAGAGGGAACGTTAAATAATGGTATCAAGCCTGTGCGATATCAGGTACTTGTTAAAGATCCCTTTTCCCAATAAAACCTGGATAGGCAAAATTTAGGAATCCCAATGCAGCTTCCTCCGAGTTGCCACAGAAGCATAAATGAGTAAAAAAATCTGGTGCGGGCAACACACGACTTTCACTTACCTCCATTTTTAAAATCAATGAAAGAATTTTAAAATACAGTTAGAGATAAAAATACGTGAAACAATTAAAGATTTAATTAAATTGAATTTGTATATAAACATGTGTTTTATTTAAAAAAATTTATATTATTATCTAAAACAATTACTTAGTTTTATCACTCTCTATTAACTTTTAAAAGCTTGTGTATCTCATATTTTTTCTAAAATCTTTAGCTTTCCAACGGTGTATCATACATGTATATCACTGTTCTTAAGTTCAAAAACGAAAAATTGCATTAAAAATATATTTATTATGATTTCTCCTTTAGTTGGGTAACGAATTCATTCAATTTATATAGTTACCTGTTTTTCATCAGTGGTAACAAGATTATATAGTTATTTTTATAGAATCAACAAAATTAAAGGTACTTTAGAGAGAGAAAATTTAAAATATCGGCATTTAAGAACTGTCAGACCATTTTAATCCGAATGAAACATAAATTATAATAAAGTTCATTAAATTTTACATCGATATAGCAAGTTTAATCAAAATCTTCGGAACCGTTTTCGAGAAAATCGAAAAAAGGTACAAAATGCATGGTATGAAGTGGCTCTTCTGGTAAAAGTAAAAGTGAGCTCATTTTGATGAAAAAGATTTTGTAACGTCCTTGGCGAATATTGGTCTTAAATATGAAATTTCGGTTTCATAAGACTTACCGTTTCCGCCCGGGAGTTACCAGACACACACACACAGACCTTTTTGCGGGACTTGGTTATTTGGACTCAAGGGACCCTAAAATGAGTATTTCCGTTGAAAACTGGAATTCGAAAATTTTCATGATGGCAATACTTTCCCTTACTATATATAGTAAGTGAAAGTAAAAAGAAACAAGCTCAACCTAATATTCGAAATTGAAGTAAATTTTGCATTTTAATTCAACAATTTAGGCGATGACTTCCAATAGACATCTCCATTTTAGGAAACTCAAAAATGTTTGATTTGTTGATGAAAAATTGTATATGATTCTTATTGGCCTAAAATCTAAAATCGTATTTTTACAATATTAATAACATTATTTCTAGGTTATAGAAAGAAATGTTTTAGTATGGAGTGACATGAAATTAAATCTATATAATGCGGATTTTGGAAAATAAAATGTTATCATCAAACGAATTTTTAAAGGTACAGTTTGTTTTTAGATGAAATCGAATTTGGTAAAACTAAACCATTAAAATGCAAAAGTGTCAACAAATCGATTCCGTAAAAAAATATCCTCTAATACCTTCTGGAGTAATTTAGCCATTGAATAAGATTGAGTTAGATTTTCTAATTAATTCAAAAAACATATATATTTGTGTTGAGGGTCTTTCAAGTATATTAAATATTCCGTACCGATATTATAAATAATGTTGCCATTTACAGCAAGTTAAAACTGAATAATCATCTTGATTAATAATATATACATCAAACTTGAGCTTCTTTCTGCAAGCCTCCGCTTGTTAGGGGTTGTGGTCTAACTTGAATGAATGAATATTTGCTTTCGGAGTAACCCTCATACAAATAGTGCTTGCTACTTGACTATATAAATACCAAATATATTTCAAAAAAAGTGGTTCTAATACTAATTCACTACGTCATCACCTTTAGGTACATTCAACAATTATAAATTACAATATAACTTATTACAAAATAAATAAATAACAATATAAGAACAATATAATATTATGCAATATTATAATTATATGAATGTATTATTTTAAACAATACAACGAAAGACGATATTATTATAAATGACCTAATTTGGCAACATATACTGGAGTAATAATACATTTTTTTAAGTTCCTTGATGTCTTCGGTGGTAAGCAGATCGGTAAAATTTGTACTGTTCATATTTAAGCTCTAAGAATATAACTTTCCTGTACATAAAAACTTAATGGAAAGTTTTATTGGGATATAACAGTGTGAAGTACGTTCTGATATTAGGTACTGGTGAATATCTTTTAATTTACTAAAATCCATACTAAATAATAGTAATTAGTAGTAATAGGAGTTTATTTTACATTTTGTACAGGATACTCAAACGTAAAAAAAAAAAAAATAATAAGTCTATGTCTGGTTAATAGATACTGTCCAAGACAGAAGCAGCATATTATAGCTATAAAGTTTTTTCATCTATTTAATGGATAATAAAAAATTAAATAAGATACTTCATTAAATCTAATGAGAACAAAAAAGCTCTCAATTTAATTACTATAGATAGTTGATTCATAAAATGAAAAATTAGAAACATTTATAATTTACTTAAGTCAAATAATACGCTGCAGCGCGCTAATTTCTAAAAGTTAGTACATATTTTATTTTTACTAAATTGATATTTTGACATATTGAAATTCTAGTAGTTCATTATTATTGAAATCCTTCATCTTATTTCATCTTAAATTCACAAAAGCCCTTTAAAAAAGAGCTTGAAAATTGCAGTAAGTATACAACATACTTAAAACCTCCTCCCCATAGCGTAGAAAAAAAAGTTATCAATGTAATGAATAGGATAGTTTTATTGACTTAGTACCTATTGGAAATTATGGTTTCAAACCAAAAGAAAGAATTTTTAATTAGCATTCAGAAAAGACCAGGCTTCTAAAATAGTGGTTCTAATATATTGACTTTTAATGACCCAGAAGCACAGTTTACAACATACGGAGATGAATCCATAGGCTGTCTAGTAGTAAGAAACTGGTTTTCCGTATCAATTCCCGTTTCCAAGCTGGTTTGGTGCATTATGGTTGGGTACTTTCACTGATCAATCCGAAACCATGACCTATATCAATAGGTAAAGTAGTTTGATTAATTTCATTAACTGATTTTTTTTACGGTTCGAGGAAAGGATTTGACAGAAACCAGATTTTTTTATTTGCAATTATTATTTAAAATTTAATATTTTCATAAGAAATTAGTTTTAGATATCGGAGGGTTTTAGACAGAGGGTGTCCCTGACTTACTTCTTATCATTTGTCAGATCATTATTTACTGAAGATCATTATTTATAGAAGACCATTTCTGTCTAGAGGGCATCAATTGTCGGAATGTGAATGTCAAAAAGTGTTTCACAATTGACAATGCCCCATTCATTACAAATGTCTGTCTTGTTAAACATTATTTTCCATCTTTTGTATTAGATTTTAGTTTATTGCATTTTTTAAATATAAATAAGGTAAATATTCAGATAAAAAAATATCGTGTTTTTTAAACAAGTTTAAACATAGGCGTGCTCATATCACCGTCTCATTGCCATTAAAATACGAATTATTAACGCTAAAAATAAAAGTATCAAAACAAGTTGCTGCACCCTTATACTTTTTAAAATGACGAAGATATTTAAGAAGCAGTAAGGTGTAACCAGGCAAATATTTTCGCCAACCTTGTTCAAGAATTGAGACGTTGATTTCCAAAAGGTACTATATCCATTCTAGGAAATTTTACAGAAGGCGCGAAAATCACTAATTATTATATTATTAAATTAGCTAATTTGATTCTTTTCTCATTAAAATCCAGAATTGTTTTTTTAGTATATTAATAACATCATATTAAAGATGTGAAATGAGATCTTTTGGTATAATTTGGAACGAAATTAAATGTGCAATTATTTCCTTTAGAAAATAATTATATTTCTAAATTGCGTTTATAAATGGCTTGGGTGTTCATTAGATAAAATCAAATAGGAGATTTAGATATAACTAATTGATGAGAATACAAATATGTAAAAAAATCAATTTTGTAAAAAATGTCCTTTAGTACTTTTTGGAAATCAACGTCTTAATTACATACCATTGATCGTCAGCACTTAATCAGCCACCTGAGCCAAGCAGTTTTCTGGACGGGGCAAATTAGACTTTTTTCAAACCTCAGACTTTTATTAAGAACTATGCTCCGTGTTAATTATTTACATGCCAATACATAGTTTACCAATATATATTTAGATATTTATAATGATGATTTAGTTTTTTGATATAAATTAAAATAAAAAAACCTTTACCTATTACAACAAACCCATGGAAGGGTCTTGGGTTCGGTACTAAGTTGGGATCTAAACCGTTTCAAGGTGATGTGATAATGTGTCCACTTTATAGAGGCTAGTTGAGCCCAAGAAGGGTCTTTTTCCCCAGGAATAACAAAATAATCTACAAAAAAATATAGTTCAGCCCCTCACTGAGTTTCACCGCTCTCTCATTCAATTCTCATATTATATTAAATATAATAAGCGGATTAAAATCTGTAATTTTCATTATTTTATATATAAATATAAAATAACCACGATTAATGTTTAAAACATTATTATCCATATGAACCTTGATATGCACGTTACGATATTTTAAGTTCGTTAGGTTTATCCGAAGTAGGTGAAATTTTCACACATTTACTATTTAAACCGATTATAATAAACCATTATGTAACTTACATAAATATTTTCTATATACAATAATAATTTTTAGCAATCTTTTCATTATAACAGCTTTTATTACTTTCATGATCTTCATAGAACGCGGGATAATATTCTAAAAACGCATTTGGTCTAATGTTAACTCCATATTCAAGTAGTTATAGATTTCATTATTTAGCTAATTCGATTTTTTTTTATAAACAATTACTAGAAGATAAAAAAAAAAAAAGTTTCGTTACTGGCCTATCTAAAATTAAAAGATACTCAATTATTTTCTAGGAAACTCCTCATAGAAAGCCGTTATATATGACGTAACTTTGTCTGGCAAGCTGAGCTTCCATTCATTGGACTTTGCAAAATTAACATGTGGGTTTTTGAATAGTGGGTTGTGAATTTTAATAGGCTATAATTTATCTAATAGCTTAGCACCACAGTTTTTACTTTTAATTAAGTGAGAGTGGATCCGATTAGATCTTTATCCATTGAAATGATCTCATAGCTTCTCACCTTGGAATAAATGATATCATTTTTATACAATTTGAAATACTTTGGAACCGCCATGAAATATCGCAATCTTATAAATAAAATAAAATATGTATCATTGTGTTACTCGATTTAATTTATAATTTTTATATTTTGTCTGCTCATCACTAGAAATCAGCCGAGCTAAAATTTCTTTAAATATTTTTTCCTTATCTATGCTATTCCAATCACAAAAAACAAAAAGAAGATATAATTTTTTGTTCCCTATGCATAATGCTACATCGATTTACTTTCTGTATTGAACTTCTTGCAGTGTAACTTCTCATTGTTAATCATTACAATCGTGAAAGATGAATGGATTAAAATACTTTCATTATTAAAATTGTATTGTGCATTATCATTAATATCAGAGTAAACATAAAACTTCTAATTCATTATACGAAGCGACAGGTGAGTACACCCTTTAATTTCTACTTATCCACAACAAATAACTTGATAAGATGCATGTTATGATAATAGAAGTTATGCCAACAATAGATTTGAAGGAGAACATTGCCGAATACAGAGTTGGAGGCAGGTGTGATTGGGAATCCACTGGTTTTATCGCATCGCTTTGAATTACATTCGGCCGAGGCGTTGAATAAATAAGTTTATATAAACCTATTCGTAAACTACATATTTTAAATTACTGTAAAGATATTTTAAGAGCCTATACATATCGTAACACAACCCGGAAATATTGAACTATTTTCAGTTGCAATGGTATACTAAAAAGCTAACATGCTGAACCTAGCGATGACGAAAGCCCACTGAAGAATAGCAAGGTTTAGGATACACCCAATCTTCAAATATTGTGTCCACGCTTTTTCAGTGTAATGCTTTTGGTTTATTATTTTTAATGAAGGACCTTTGTGATCGACCAAAAAAAAATATTAACCTCCACTCCACAGTTTTTCCCACAGTACGATTTTGTAAATTAGTGTTAGTAGTGTTCGATAGAGAATTAAATACCCTTCAAAAAAAAAAAAAAAAAAGAATCATTGAAATCGATTAAGAAATAGGATAGATATAGCGTTTTGGGATTAGCAGTAGTGAAAACCATTTTCCTTTGATTAATTTATGACATTTCATATTAATTAATTGTCTTTAAATAGCGCCATGTATGTAGTGTCTCATTTGACTACACATTGAGTGATTCGAAGTAAACAAGTTGGTAATTCGCGTCACTAATGAGTTTCTTCCCGGTAGCTACGGAGCTCCGTGCGTAGAGGACCTAAATGTCTTTGCAGTAAACCAAAATATGGGTAGGAAGAATAACTTCATAATGACCGGAAAGGAACCTTTGGATTCTTTAACTATTTTATTATCAACAATGAAAATTAAAAAATAAACTTATTATACTAATATGCTAGTAAGAATAATGAGAATACATATTAATAATTCCATAGCATTATTGGAAATGTTTTGCCCCACAAGCTGTAATAATATATGCAATAATTAATCGTTATGCTGAAGGAAATAATTAAGGCACCTTAGCCTCTTTTTTTACGACATATTAAGAATGAGTGGAGTATTTTTTTATTCATTTTTTTTTCTGGATATTAACAAATCTTCGCTCTAATTTCAGAATTCTTTAACAGTTGCGATACAAATATTTTGTAAGTTTTAAAGAAACCTTGTTTCAAACCGGTTGCCCTGTTCAGAATAATTGACTCGGCATTTCTTCTTTTTTTAAATGTAGAAACGTCATGATTTATTTTTCTTTTAACTGCCAATATTATTTTAATTAGTCACTTCCTTTATCTCCTCCCAAAAAAACGGAAAAATTAATATAATAGTCCGATTGCATTCAAAAACTGGTTCACCGTGATGATTAATATTTATCATCGATTTTTTAAGCAGTTATTAATACTAAACCCTCGAAAAGTTTAATATAAATTTTGTTATAGCTTATATAATATTAACAAATATTCATTTAGAAGAGTTTTCTTTGGGGATCTCATATATCGTAGAATGTATATTTAAAGAGAGGAATGAGAAGTTGGGAAAGGATGCTCACTTTTTTATTTTTCTTCTCTCCTTAAATTATTTTACAACCTACAAAGTACAAAAATGCAATAGTCACAAAGTATTGATATTCAATCTTTTAAATTTTTATTGGGTTAGTATTACTTTATCTTATTTTATATACTACAGATTTGATGTTGAAGCAGAGTTTCATATGGTTGTTGTGGGATGTCATGTTGTGAAGATTATTATGATTATTGTGGATGTAATTAGTTGACCGTTGAGAATTGAGACGTTGATTTCCAAAAGGTACTATATCCATTCTAGGAAATTTTACAGGAAGCGCGAAAATCTCTCATTACTATATTATTAAACTAGCTAATTTGGGTCTTTTTGCCTTAAAATTAAGAATTATTTTTTTACTATAATAATAACATCATATTAAAGTTATGAAATAATTTTTTTTAGAATGATTTGGAACGAAAATAAATGCGTTATTAGAACTTTTCGAAAATGACCGCATTTCTAAATCGCGTTTTTTAAGAATTTGACAATTCATTAGATAACATCAAATAGAATATTTAGATAAAACTAAATGATGAGAATACAAATATGTAAAAAAATCAATTTCGTAAAAAATGTCCTTTAGTACCTTTTGGAAATCAACGTCTCAATTATTGGAAGGAATTAGTCCGGGTGGCGGTCATTAAATGAAACAACTAAATAGTTTCAACTATTTAGTTGTTTCATTTAATGACCGCCACCCGGACTAATTCCTTCCAGTATTATGATTATTGTTAATATATAATTTTTTTGAATTAATACGAGAGATAAGCAAGAAAAGAAAAAAGAAACAATAAAAATAGAAAAATGATTTAAGAAAAAAAATGTTAAAAGAAGGAAAAGATTTTTTTTTAAATGTTAAAAGAAAAAAAATAATATTAATCTATTTTTGTTTTTGTTTTGTATATTGCATGATATGATAAAAAACTGTCCGTTAAGGGAAAACTAGTATGCTGTGTAAATAGCAACCCATCTAAGTTGGGCAGCATCGCTTGTTCTTGTTCAATAAAGTGTATCTCTGTTACTCCCTTTCGAAGTTTAAATGTGAGGTTTGAACTGTGGGGGACAGGTACATTTTTTATCAACAAAAGCATCCAACCCGAAGTCCTTTGAACAAAGTCCTTATTATGTCACAAACCATACCTTACACCACGACCTAAATATTCCATTTATCTCAGATCTTATTCCATCAAAATTCTCCCAATTCTATCAAAACCTTATTCATCCTCTAGTTCATCTCTACCTAGCCCCACAAACCCTCAACACCCCACTAGAAGATTGAAATGGCAATGGCCCTGAGACCTGTTGTAAACATTTATATTGGAGTTCTAGCACTAGCTAGATTCTCCGCTCTAGTGCTGTATGTTGTAGCTTGCTAATGCGTATGAGTGATTTTTAGACATTCTACATATTTAATTGATTCGTTATAGTGTATATACTTTATTGCTGTGTAAATATTGTATGAATGTTGTATTTCATCACTATTATTAATGTCCGAACTAGGACAGATTGTAATATCACTCAATAAATATTGTTTGTTTGAAAAAAAAAAAATCAGGATGTTCTCTAAATAAGTTACTCCATAAAGTTAAAAATGCTATGCATATTCAGTGAATGGGATATCGGAATTTTTATAAGTTACACATGCTAAAAAACGAAATACAAGCATACAAATCTTATCATTCGGATTTAAAATGTTTAACAAATCGAAACGTCCTTCCTCAACGGAATGTAAACAAATATGAAAAATAATTTAAATAACATAAAGCCATAGTTTAAAACCCACTATGTCCTTATGTGGGTGATGAACGATCCTATAAAGTTTGGCCGCGTCAGAATATTTAATAGCAGAGAAAGCTGCCAGGTGAATATCATATTGCGTGTTGTTCCCGCATTTCGGCCACAACCAGGCTGCACTTGTTTTTTCTCTTTATTTTGCAATATACTCAAGATGTAGTAACATGCGTATCGTTTTCATTTAATTATTGTTGATTGGATTACATCGTTTGTTTGTTTATTTATTTAACGTCACTTTATGCTACTACAGCTGATCGGACGATGCTACAGTAGGAGTCCTAAATTTTGCCTATCCAGGTTTTATTATGATAGGAATCTTTAACGAGTACCTGACATAGCACAGGCACGGGACCACCTAAATTATATCCTTAATCTTACTTTATTCAGTGAGAGGAGAAAAGCAGTGCCATATGGCAGTACAACGGATATCAATTCATAGCTCATCCTAATTAGGTTAGTACTTGGATTAGTGACTGTTCATCGATAGGTCAGCGGGCTGAGATCAGACATTCCGCCTCAGGCAGTTGAAGTTGTATTTATGTTTTATTATGTTTATATCCGTCACCTATTGGAAGATAAAAGTTTTTGTGGTTAAAAACTAATAATATATTAGCCATAAAAAACAGCCAGCTCATCTCAACTCATAAAATATATTGCAAAAGAGTCCTGTAACTAACTAAAAAAAAAAGTGACCTTTTTTCTTTCAACTACTTCCTTGTAAAATCTAACCCTTAGACATTTAAAGATTTTATTATTTCTTTTTTTAATTTCAATAAAAATTAAAGTTAATAACAGCTAAAAGTGAAAAGAGTATAAAAAAAATTCCGAAGAGTCAAATAAGCCGTGACCTCACCTGATAGATATCAGATACTATGTTGATTATTTGAAATCTTGGATATTAAAGTTATAAAAAAATATAGCTTGTATTTCATACTTTTTATATATCTCTCGTTTTACGAAGGCGTTATTATGTAATATGGACTCCGTTGTAATACGAATTCCCAGCTTTTTATAGGCAACAAGCTGATAACATCCACGTCAGCAGAAATTCTATTAGCGTGTCACTAGAAAATGTCGAGAAGTAAATTTTAACACCACGATACATACGAGAGTTATTATAACCATAATAATTAAGATTATTTAAAAAAAGTTTCAAAATTTATTCTCATTCCTCCTCATATCTACCCCTAAAATAGATGTTTTTTTTTCTTAAATCTTGTGGTGTCATTTTATATTAGTAGCGACAAAGCCCAATATAGAACTCTCGTCAACGTAAAATAACGGATGTATTATAGGAAAATGAATAGTTGAAAATTATAATAAACAGACCAATTGCTTATTAATTGAACATTGGCTTTAATAACGATTAGTTCACGCTCTATTTACACTTAACGTCTCAGTTCTTCAGGTGTGGTCGGTCCGATCAGTAGACCAAATATTTTCAGCCTCGGGTGGTTAAATTTCTCTATTTAATGTACCTATTGTTTAATTTTTAATTACTTTTATATTTATTATTATATTTAATTTTACTTAACTACATATGAAACATAAAGATCTTCAAAGTATTCGAATGATAATTTTCAAGCTGAACAACTCAATGTTTTAAGTCTATGGTAAGTGCATCTC